>JANBPT010001099.1:0-14613 GCA_027575765.1 Tieghemiomyces parasiticus | reverse complement strand
GAAGTTCGATGAAGGCGAAGGCCTTTTGTTTGCGGACGGAGCGAATCCAGCCGGTGAGGACTACGGAGTCGCCAACGTGGCGGTCGGTGAGGACCCGGGCTATGGTCGGAGTCAGGAGGTCATGCTGAGCAGGTGGGGCGGGCGTTGTTACTGTAGAGGGGGAGGTGGTGGCCGCAGAGAGGGAGGGATCGGTGGGTGATTCGGAATGAGTGTGACGGGCAATCAGGACGGGTCGGCTCGGTTGGGGTAGCCGCGGTAGGCCGAGGCCGGAAGGCATGCGACGCGTCGCTGGACACAGTGGCAGGGCCCGAAGCGCACGGATTGGCAACGACATGGTGGTAATGAGCTACAAGGTATGGAAGGGTGGACTGGATTCCGCAAGGGCGGCGTGAGATCTCGGACGGAGCTAGTAGAAGTGTACTGCTTGAACTGGGCTTTATAGGGAACGCATTGGGGCCCAATAGGCATACCGCGTCACTGGGTGCAAGTGCCTTCTGCTTTACTTGAGGATAGCCTCTGCTGTAGCTGGTCACGTGTCACGTAGCAATACACTGCTCTCTCTCCCCTCCTACTCTGTGTGCTTCCAAGTCCCATCGAGTTCATCGATCGATTCTGGCTGCGAAAATCCAGCCCTCCACAACTCATTGTTGCTATTTATTGGTATACTAGGCCGCGGGTTCATACTTGTCATGTTTGACTCGCTGTCCCATGCAATTAGGTGTACCGTGGTGTATATCATCCCAATGTCGGCCGAACGGTTGGAAGCCAGTTGGCCCGAATACTTCTTAGTATCACTTGCCACTGGTCACTTGGGATGTTAGTGGCACCCAGAGCCTGTGTAAAAGCGGGATCGGCAAGGCTAGCCGCAGCTAAGTACTGCATCTCCGCGTCCATATGCAGAGTGTCCAACGGGGCGCTACCCGTCATCAGGGCCTCAGCCACGGCCGAGAATATCTGCGGCGGGTTGGTGTTATATAGCAAACATGTCCACATTAAGCGTCAGAGGAGGTGGTCTACAAGTCAAAGCCCGGCACCGCGAGGGTATAACGATTGGCTTGGCTTGGACACATAATTTACTTACCGTTAGGATTGCGCGGAGTAGCTCTACATCATGACCAGTCTCGGCCAGTCGGGCTTGCAACTGCCTGCACTGCCCGCGCATGGTCTCCGATCGGGTCAGATCGCCTGTGAAATTACAAAAAATAAACAATTTTAGCAGTGGTAGTAGCGGTCAGGAGTGAAGAGCCGGTGTAAAGTCAGTTATAGGTCTGACGTCATTTGTTTTGTAATCACAACGAATCTCCCTTTTACCGTAGACCATAAAAATGGCACAACTTACTTAGAGCCGCAGCCATTTGTATACCTCGCGCCATATCTACCGTCAACTGAACCGCCGAGGCGTAGTCCATTTTCTGTTTGTGTACAAGTTTCGTGTCGATCAGGATCAGGCAGTCACAGGCCAGTCCGTACCAACCGCGTTCGCTGAAGAACTGTGTTGGGGATAGTAAGGTGTAGTAGGTATTGCGGTCAGCGTAGGCAAAGTAAGCTCAAGCGAGGCACCAGAGAGTTTTCTCTCCTGTGCACTTGCTTCAGTAAGCTGGCGTCGAAGACACCGGGCAAAACCCCCAAGTGCTTCTTTTCTACCCTTCCAATCACTTACCTGTTCCAAGCTGCGACCAAACTTGACGAAGCTCACGGGGCTGGGCCGGGAAGAGGAGATCAGCGGGCGATTGCTGGGGTTAAAAACCGAGCGACGGAAGGAGACTAGCGCTCCGATGCGAGCAGGAAACTCGATTTACACGCTACTCACCGGTTGTATTGCTCGCACAGAATCAGAGCCGCCAGCCGCAGGTAGACTGCCGTCACATCAACCTCATTGTCTCTACAGGGGAGCGCTGGATCGAGGGAACCGACCGCCGATAGTACTCCAGCCGCCTCTTCTAGGGCGTCCCATAGTTTCCGGTCGCGTACACTTGGGGACGCGAGGGGCGACCCGGGTCCGAAAAAAGCGACTTTGCAGTTGTGGAGCAGAGCATCCAGCGACTGGTGGGGTACCTGAGTATCGGTAGAGGAGGAGGCGTATTCCACGGTATTAAGCGGGAAAGGGGGAGGTGACCTGATGGGTGAGAAAGACGGAGGCTAATTTAAAAGAAGGACTACAGCACTTAACAGGCAGATGCGTGCGTTAAGCGCTGCTCTCAACCTTACTTACCCGCTCCTTGTTCGGAATACGCTGTAGGTCGATACCAAACTCAGTACATAAATACCTATATACATCGTCGTTGTCCGGCCCGGCGGGCTGCCCAAAGATGACACTGATGACAAAAAGTGCCCTACGGGCTGAACTACCTAGCGCCCGTACCGTCGGATCCGCCACGGTGGCAGTAACAGCGACGGCTAGATGCGACAACCCAATGTACGCGTCCCTAATGCAACCGTGTTCCCACAGTACTGAGAGAGAGAGAGAGAGAGAGAGAGAGAGAAAGGCGGATTAAGCAGAAAGAAACCAGACGCTTTTAGTATACACGGAAAATTATCCACATTTAGGACGGTCTAGATCATGTTCAGCAAACTTTGTATTCCTAAGGGAGAGTGGGGGGGGGAGGGACAATACGCTTCGAGAGTATGTGCCGTAAAAAAAAAGGTTACCGTTGCTTACCTCGACTGACATTCCAAAGGATGGTGGGCACCTGTTCAGGCGCTGTTTCTCGAAGCTTATCAAGATGCTTGAGCGTTTGGATCGCGTCTAAGCAAAGATTTAAGGTGGTAGGAGTATGTAAGGCAATAAGACGGGTATTTTTTTGTTAGTCAAAGGTCAGGGAGGAGGGGTCTTCGCCGGTTTATCAAAAAGTTTAAAGCCTGGCCAAGTACCTACTTACCATAAGCCATGTCGGACAAATCCGTATAAGACTTGGCCGAGCCCTGGCTACCTTTCGAAGGCCCATTTCTGTTCAGCTGAGCCACGGCCTGAACGTGCTTAGACGTCTTGGTATGTGCCAGGTATGTCTGTTCTTGAACGAACGACTTGCGACAGGGCTCACATCGGTAGATCCCCTCGCTCCGTCTCGGCGAAGGGCTTGTAACCATGGTGGGTGCGTACGGTCGCTGCGGGGATGGGGCGGTCGAATCATGATAACTGGTCCGACCGCTGCTGGGTGAGGTGTCGAATGTGGTGCGCGGACGTACCGGTGAGGCACCGACCAGGTTGGCCCGTCTCGTGTAGGCCTTACGAATATGGTCACGGCAGGCTTCGGGTAACGGTAAGACCGATTTGCCCAGGACTGGGGGAAGGTGGGCGGAAGGGGAAAGCGGGGTTACGTACCATAGTGAAGGAGCACCAGGAGTTGTCGTGAGCCGGACCGGGGTATTACTGAATATGGTTAGCCAACGGTTGGGAAAGTCGTTTCGAACACAGCGATTCAGGCACCCAAGGGCAACAGTATTGCCTCAATTTGGTTTCGCAAGAAGGGTCTTACCGTTCGGCAAGGCGGGACTCGGCCATTGCAGGGGCAGCGCTAGGGCGGCCCGCTGGGTTTCTGGTGGTAGGGACGAAGTCATGAGATTGGGGATGGTCAGAACCGGGGGGAAGGAGATCGTAAACAAGCAATGGGAGGTGGAATTACGCCTGGCAATTGGCATGTGCCATTGTCAATTCAAGTCCTGGGCAATGCCTATGGCTTGCGTCTGAGCCTGAGCTGGTGGGACTCCCGGATAGGAGGAGGAGGAGGAGGGGAGGGGTATCGGAAAGTTTGGGCACAAGGATTTACCGAGACCAATAATGCGCCTGCCTGTCGTAACCATTACCTATATCCATGAGGTCGGTGGTGTATTACGCCTCCGTTAAGACACCCCAGGAGCCCCAGGGCGGAGTTAGGCCATTAGAGTGGCATTTGATAGCCACTTTCCCTCTGCCTTGGAGTACAAACTGCTCAAATTAAAGCGGGGGGGGGGGTTTCATTACTATTGTTCGCAATGGCTACAAATGACTGAATAACTTACCTGTGAAAGCAGTGGGGCGACACCAATGAGGGGGTGTGGAGTTCCGGCCACCCTCCCCCCTTCTCCTTCATGGCCAGTCACTACCATACCTGTTACACGTGCCAGTTGGTTTCTGCGAGGGTCGGCAGGTCATTCTATCGCTGACTACCCGGAAGGACCACCCATTTACTAGACTCGGTCAGCTATAATAAGAAACGCCAAACGCAGGATATAACAACCACTAGCTTGTGATAAACCTTTTTGCCACTGGGCTTTGAGCTCCACGCCCTCCCCAATAATACCCCCTCCCCCCTTCACCTATAAAATGGGTCCGTGGCTCCTGCATCAACCCTGTAAACGCAACTCCCCGTCAGCCCCTCTTATCGCCCCACTTAGCGCTAAAGCCTTCTCCCCATACAGCGGCTTGGCCTTCAAGTTGGCCATTCACATTCCACGAATTGTCGAGACATTAGCAATTCCCCAGCGAAGCCTTTTTTCTTCCCCTTTTATCTCTCGCTTCGGTTTGTTGACCAAAAATGGCCCAGAGACAACAGCCTGACCAGCAGGCGCTCTTCGGAGGTTGCCTAGAACTCGAAGGTACGTGCGCCTCCTGCCGACACGGGTTAGAGCTTACTGGTGCAGGTGTGGAGGCAGAGTTGCATCCCTCCCCGCCGTCTCGGTGCTGGTCGCCTGGAGAAACTTGCCCGGTTTGCGCCACGCCATTACTACCATAAGTTTCCTAGAAGCTCAGGGGTTGAGTCGAGAACAAAGTTACTGCCATGTTCCATTAACCAACCACTTGGTAACTTGAACCGCTTCGTCCTCCCTCTAAACCGGACTCTACCATTAATATCATTATGATTAATGCGGTACTTACACACCGCTTAGAAATCGACATGGACTTTTACCGCGGCGACAATCTGTGGCTGCCCTGGGGTTCTCGTGGCGTATTCGGGGGTCAGGTGGTAGCCCAGGCTCTGGTCGCTGCCACCAAGACCGTGTCCAAGCAGTATGTGGTCCACTCGCTGCACTCCTACTTCATCCTAGGCGGAGACAATTCCATGCCCATCATCTACCAGGTCGACCGGGTTCGAAATGGTAGGTTGTACTAAGGGTTGCATGATTTCTAGGCTAGAGGGAACGCGTCGTTAGTACCTTTACGAAGCAGAGGTGTAGTCACCCTCCCCGGCCGATGCTTACCTTTCTAGCTTGCTACACTCTACCCTCGCACCACTTCCATCTCACTAACCTGTACCCTCTTCGTACACAGGCCGTAACTTTTGTACTCGGACTGTGTCGGCCCGTCAAAAGGGCCGCACCATCTTCACCTGCACCTGCAGTTTCCAGATTCCTCGTAAAGAAGCAGCTGAGCACCAAGTAAGTAGACCCTGTCATTCCGTATCTTATGTTGCATACACAATTCAATCGCTTGTTCTACTTACTTACTCCCCTTTGCCCTATCACCTTATTCGCACGCCTTGCCCTTCTTCGGCCACAGTACAAGATGCCTAACGTTCCTGACCCCGAAACCCTTCAACCGTAAGAGCCTCCCCCCAAAAAAAGAGAATGCTGTAGCTATCGTCCGCTTCGGCCGAGTGTGGCCAATTCTTTACCATTTATATTCCCCACAACCGTATTTACCCCCGCCACTACACTCACCTCCTCCCTCCACGCTATGTAGGCAGGAAGATCTTTTGAAGGAATGGTCCCACAGCAAGTTCGCGCCAATGTCGTTCATTAACTACACTGCGATGAAGAGTGGTGAGGTACGTACAACCGTTGTTTCCGGTAAAGAGGATGTGGCACTTGTAACGGGCTGAAGTGTTCGCCTAGATGGGTTCGGTGAAGACTCATCCTAACTCATACAACGTACACCTATGTTCCCGACTCTCTTAGGCTCTACCCGTGGACATTCGAGCCGTCAAGCACCGGACCGCTGAGGGGTACATTTTTCCTGAAAAGGCCCCTCCATTCCAGGTAAAGGCCCGAGCTCCCGTACTTCCTGATATCTACTGGTTGCATCTTCCCCTGTCCAGCAGGACCCCTAGAAGGTTGTAATGGTCCATTAACCCACTTTTTACCCGGAATATTACCCGCCCCAAAACCACGTCTCACCTCCTCCCCACTGCTTAAACGTCCCGACAACCCTTTCACAACCAAAAAAAAACAACCAAAAGCAAACTTGGTTCAAATCTAAAGATAATTTAGGGGATGATCCGACCTTCCATCAAGTAAGCTACCCTGTTTGAGATGTTAACTGTCATCCGTTTCGGCCACCAACCTTCCCGTGGTTGACGGTCAGGTGAGAAAACTAGCCCGGCGCCCTTTTTGTCTAACAGTACAGCGGGAATCGCTACTCACCTAACCCCCCCCCGTTTCGCTTTAGTGCGTGCTCACGTACATGAGCGACCACCACTTGGTGCACACCGCCACCATCCCCCACGGACTCACGTTCTACTCATACCCGCGTAGCATCTCCACGCTGGTTTCGCTTGACCACAGCATCTGGTTCCACGCCCCGTTCCGCGCCGACGATTGGTAAGTAGTAAGACCTCGAGGAAATGAAGGTCACTGGCTCCATCGTCCCGACTTTGAAGACACCCAGTACTTATTATTCCGCTCCAGTTGAAAGAGAGTTGAGAGGGAAGGGAATAGGAAAAACAAAAAACATTGTTGAAAGGTACTGCGCCGTAAGATATTAATGTCCTAATCCCCACCCACTCCCTCCACTTTGTCCATTTCTCTCCCCCCCTTCCTTCTCACCTCACCCCCTCACCTTCCACCGATACTTCGATTGGTACCCTAACGATAACACAAGGCTGCTGTACGATATGGAGAGCCCACGGAGCTGCGACGGTCGCGGACTGGCCTTCGGTCGGTTTTACAACCAACGAGGGGTCCTGGTGGCTTCGGTCGCTCAGGAGGGGTTAATACTCGATCACAAGACCCCTGAGTCCATTGGTCGTGAATTGTCTATCCGTACCACGGATGCAAAGGCGGTAGCCGAAGAATCAGAAAAAGAGTCCCAATCGAGACAACAGGCTATCCAGATTGAGCGGCCGCAACCAAAACTCTAGTGATGGTGACGTCCCGGGTGTAAATGAACCATCGTTCCCTGCTGAACCGAATCAGTGTAAAGGTTTTGCGTTCTATAATTGCGACTTCACCATTCTGTTAGGTTGATGTAGAAGGGTGGGGAAGAGGGTCGAATTGCAGTCATCACGAAGGGGTTGCATACCCCACCGTCCTTGGTTTTATAAAAAAAAAATTCCAAAGCAATTATTAATTCATATCCACTCAAGTAGTGTTTGAAAAATAGCCTTTGCGGTTGATTATGGAGGCGATTGTCTCAGGGAGAGGGCTCAGAGAAATAACGGGGAGGGCCAATCGAGATCGAGCTAGGGTCTACAGGGTAAACCACGTATTTATTGCACGCTTCTTGACTCTACGCAATGCAGTAGTGAGTGATAGTCTACTGCTATACAGATAGAGCTTGATGTTTGCCCGACATGATGTCGCCTTGCTTTCATGTAAATATTTTTTCAAGGAGGCCTGGCATCGTTGAGTCCATCGGCGGTATGAAAATTTACGTTCATCCCTTTTGGGCAAAGTTGGAAATTGCCGAGACCGCTATTTACCTTTTAGACAATACCGGCAACTTCAGATGGCCGCCGGAGAATAGTGCGACATTCTTGATGTCATGGTGGAGGTCGAGAATGCTTGATTTTATGAAGATTAAAGCTGGGAAGTTTGGCGGTGGTTTGGTGGGAGGTAACTTGTCCACCCTTTTATATTCTTACTAAAAGCTATGAAATTATCAATGTTATTTCTATAAAATTATGACATCACTGCCAAGAGCAGATGCAGTCCTAGCGCCCTTACAAAGCTGTCGTTGCCATCCCTACTTATCAGTCGTAATAGTTATCCGAGAAGACGCTTATGGGGGAGGAGGGGTCGACACTGCGACACACCCTTTGATGTAAGAGGAGAGAAGTACAAGTGTAATATTGACGAGCTTGGCTTGCTATGTATAGAAAATAGGCATGAAGGGGTATGGAGACAGATACACATATAAAGGGGGGAAAAAGCAGCCGGTCGAAGAAAATAACAAATACGTACGGGGTATTATGTAGGACACAGGTGAAAGCAAGAGTAATTACCTGACGCACAGCGGGCACGTCATGAGGAAAGAAGGAGTGAGGGGAAGCGTTAGGATAAAGGTGACAGCAGAAAAAAAAAGAGAAGGGGAAGAGGAAAACACGCAGCAACAAAAAAAGAAGCACTATATGGACTGGGAGGGGCTGACCAGGGACAAAATAGGGGCAGCAGGTGTGGTAGTAGAACAGCATCTCGGTTCGAGGGCACCGGAGAGAGAGAGAGTAGTAAGAAGACTAGCAGTGACATTAAATTAAAAACCGGGCATCGTCAACATCGGCGACAGGACCGCCTGCAGTCGTCATCGTCGTCGTCGACGTTGCCTCCGCGACAGTAGATTTCTCTTGGGAGCGAGGGGGTGGGACTCCGGGGCTACTGCCACCTAGTTCTCGACCGGCAAAATCCTCCACGATGAAGGGGGAGACCATGGCGACGCTCTTTAGCCGGGGCTGGGCGTAGTCCGGATTTGGCCGCGACTCGAGTGTCTCTTTGACCGAGAGGTTTAGGTTCTTGCGATTCCAGGATGCCGCGGCCATTGTTGCGGCGGCGGGAGAGGTGCCGGTGATCGGGGTATCGAGGTTGCTGGTACGCGGGGTATCATTCAGGAAGGTCCGGGAGACCCGGCGGGACCCCGGGGTGCTGCCGGTTCCGGCCTTTGGAGGAAACTGCAGCTGCTGCTGGAGGTGACCCTGAAGGGGGTCGGCCGGGGAGACGGCGTAGGTCGGATCGGCCTCGGAAGTCTGACTGGACACGGCGCTCTGTTGACGCAGGTGATGGTTCCGCAGGGGATCGTAGGCCGCCGCAGGAGGTTTCGGAGGGGGCGTGGCGGTCGAGGGCAGGGTGCCGTAGGCCGACAGGGCCTCCTGGGACTGAGCTGGGGTGGTCGAAGCGTAAGGTCGCAGGTGGTCTTCCTGTACCGAAGAAGTGTGGCTGCCAGAATTGGTTGGTGGGGTGTTGATCTTGGTCGAGCATGATGAATCCCGCAGGGCCACCGGGTCAATGTCAGTGAACTGGCCCTCGCCTAGCTGGTGGGTCCTCGTATGGTCGTAGACGGTGAACTCGGTTTCGATCTTTTGCATCTCTGTTGAGAGTGGTTTGGGGTTCTTGGCCCGATTATTGACCCGCAGTGGGGTATCCTCCATCAGGAGCTCCTCCAGCTCGTGGGTAGCGTCAAAGTTGGAGTCCTTGGCGTTGGGCACGAAAACCGGCTTAATGCCCTTCTGGGCTACCTGGCCCCAGTCAAGCCCGGAAAACCACGGGTGGCTGGTGAGCCGCTGGTAGTTGGCGTCGCCGAACCCTAACCGTTTGTGGACGGACCGCTCGCACAGGCCGAGTAGGACCTCCTTGCACTCGGACGAAACGACGTTACCCGTCATGGACTTCTCGGGACAAGTGATCGGCTTGGAGAGGATAAGGCGGGCCAGCTCGTCGTTTGTCTTGGCCCGGAAGGGTCGGTGGCCGTAGAGCATCTCATATAACAGGACCCCGGTACTCCACCAGTCCACCGAAAACCCGTAGCCCGTGCGCTGCAGGATTTCAGGGGCCATGTAGGCCAAAGAACCGGCCACCGAGGTGAGCTTCTTGCCGGGCTTGATGCGGACGGCGATGTTGAAGTCAGTCAGATGGGCGTGGCCCTCCGAGTCGAGCAGCACGTTGTCGGGCTTGATGTCACGGTGTACGATCCGCTTGGAGTGCAGGTAATGGAGGCTGACGAAAATCTCGGCAGCCCACAACCGGATAACGTCTTCGGAGAGGGCACCTTTCCGCGCGACATGGAAGCGTAGGTCACCGCCCAGCATCAGGTCCAGGACCATAAACATGTTTTCGTCATCCTGGAAGGCGTAGCGCAAGTTACAGATCAGGGGGAACTTGATTTCCTCCAGGATGCGCCTCTCCTGGATAATATTGTCAATAGCCTTCATGCGTATACACTTCTCCTTGTTGATGTACTTAAGGGCATAGTTTTTCTTTACAGCTTTGTGCTGAACGATGCGGACCTGTATGGTTCGGGACCAGGTAAGTAAGAAGTGTGAGTTAATACTAGGGCGCAAGATAATTACCCAGGGATACAGGCCAGGCCTGCACCTAGGTGTTAAGGGGGGGGTGACTGAATATAGCAGCGCGGGTATTGGGTCGGGTGGCCGTCTGGCGTCGACGGCCGCGGGCCCCAGGCGAAATGAACGCGACAAAACTTACTTTGCCGAAGGCGCCCTTGCCGACACACCTGAGGAGGTCAAAGTGGGCCAGACAGACCTCCTCGTTAAAGTCGATGGCGGAGTTGCCACAGCAGACCGCGCCCATGGTGTTGCAATTCCAGCTTGGCACCGGTTGTCGCAAGGGGAGATTAGGCCGGGGGTAGCGTTAGACCCGGGTTGAGGAAAATAGCGCCGCTAGTTAGCAAAAGCGAACTATTGCCTAATGAGGACGTTGAGATAAAGCGGGGAGTGGGCTAGGTAGCCGCAAGGAGGAAAGATAGGTCCAATAGTAGCACGCTAGGAGGCTGGGTGAGAGCTGGTGTTGGCACGTAAGTGGTCGTGGCACGAATTCGCAGGTGGGGCGGAAAGCTCGAGGTAGTGCGGTTTCCAGCAGCGTAGCGGAGTATAAAGTGGTGAAAGTCAGGAGGCAGTAGCCCGAGGATACAAGGAGCGGTGCTACGTTAGTTGGTGGTACAAAATAGCAAAGCCAGGCACAGACACGCCAATAGCGCGGGGTAGGCCGTTCACGAGGGTAGTAGCGAGACGGCAAGGCGGCTGAGGTCCGAGATGAACAGAATTAGAACGGCAGTGGGAGTGGGCTAAATATTAGAAAGGTGGTTGGAAAGCCGTACTAGGGATCCGGGTGCAGGGGCAGAGCGGTGCTGATGATTTGGGGGTGCCAGATGGCAAGCCTACGGAAAAAAGGGGTGGGTTGCAAGGTGGCCTGTATGCCGGATGGAACGAATGGCAAAGAAAGCCGGCAGAGGGACGTTAAGATGGTGAGCGTAAGGGCAGGAGTGAGGTGTGAAGCGCGGGGAATAGAACCTTCGTCGAGTTAATGAGGCGCCGGTCATGAAGGAGGCCAGAGGGGTTAAGTGGTAGTGCAACCGTTATTATTGGAAGGTTAGTTGTAGCTCAAAGTAAGGTACACAGAGATAGCGTCGGACAGAGACGTGCTGGTGACGGTGGGTCGAAGGTGACAAAGGAGCGGCCAGCAAGTGGCACAGGGACTGGTGAATGGAAGGTAGGTGCTGGAGGAGGGGGTTGCGAACGGAGGCTGCAAGCCCCAACATGGGCAAGGGAGGAGGAAATCTTTGGTGGCCGTAGGGTGCCGGTCGGCAGGTTGGGTTGACGGGTTCCTTCACTGGACGACGACCGAGAAGGAAAGTGGAAGTGAGCGACGCGGAGTTGCAGGTGGGGGCGAATCGTAACTCACACCGTCCACAAGACAAACGCAAGGAGCAGCATCGCCGCCTTCCCGAATAGGCCAGCAGACAGGTCAGTTGGCCCCGCTCACCAAGGTATGCCAACGAATAACAAGGCCGGTGGGATGGTCGTCCCAGCATCATCAGGCGTCTCGATGGCAGGGCCGCACGAGGGAGGTCCGGCCTATCACCAGCGCTGGGGGGAGTGAGCCCAGGGGTGATGGGTAGAGGACATTGCCATGGGTAGATTGGGACGGCTGCCACGGCGTAACCATGCGGCAGATTAATGCGAAGAATGAAGGTGACAAAAACCGCATCGCGTGCGCGGGAAAAACCCCGGGTGTGGGTGAGAACCTGGTTTCACACGGCCAGGTGAGGGAAGCCACCCTAGCGCAGCAGCGGAGCTAGAATACCCTGTTACGCGCCAGTAAAGAGGCCATGGCATGTCAACAAAGCGCCCGCCCAGTAGCGCAGCGGGTGCCGAGGGTCTGAATTTAAAAAACGGTCGGCCTGCGCGGCCGGAGGGGGGGGGGCTCGGCCTCGAGTCCCCTGGCACGCCCCCTTCAATTTTCCAGGCGAGCCTGGGTGCTTGGGGCGCATGTATCGCGCAAACGCAAAGCTGAAAGCCTAGATCCAGGACTTCATGATAGCGGCAGCTGGAAGGTGCAGTGGGCGGATTGGAATGGTAGTAGTGTAGGTCGGCTCGGTGGTGGGCTGGTAACTGATAGCGTCGGCTTTTGCGGATCAACCGTCTCCGTAGCAACTGTACTGCATGCTACATTAGGCAGATTGCCCAAGGACAAGCCCACCAGATGCATACCCGTCCCTGGCCAGTCTCGAAAGCAAAGTTGCAGTGGCCCTTCTAAGTCACCCTCTGGCTTATAGGGGTGCTAACGCTGGGCACCCCTTAGGCTTTGCCGATCGACCGCTCCGGTTGGGGTGGCGCTAAAGGTTTGGGTTCACTGTCGCACAGCACATGCGAGGCTAAGAAGAAGTGGAGAGGGTGGCCAATGGGGGGTAGATACAAAACACGGCAGTCACCGTTGGATTCGACTCGGCCTTCATGGTCTCAAAAGGGGTCTGATGGTAAGCACATATAGAGGCGATAGGTCGATAGGCACGCAAACACATGTATGTCGCATACAGCTTGCAAAGGAGTTACACTCAAGCCCGAACGAATCCTGCATAGAGTAGTGTTAGCAAATACTGAAGAACAACCAGAGTGGTACCTAGCTACCCATCTGTCACGCCGCTGGCATTGTAGATACAAGGCCCACCTAATTCGTCCAGGGGCATCCAGCTAGTGGTGCAAACGTCTCAGTGAAAGCCCGAGTGGCCCATGAACCTAGCGCCCACGCCAGCCCAAACATAAAACGTGATGGCATGTGGTGAGATTTCGCCTCTTTCACTTCATATAGGGTGTTGTATTTAGCACTGGTGCAGAAAATTCTTGACTCATCACGCCGCTCCTTACTTGTTCCTGCCTTCATAGATTCCTAATATCGCCCAAAAGAGCCACCTCGCTTTATTCTCCTTCCACCCCATCTTAAGATCGCGTTTATGACCTCGAAACCTACACCAAGACCCTTGCTGACAAGACTCAGTCAAAGGACGTCAACTTGGGCCGACTCACGTCCATCAGCAACTTTGGCAGTACTGTCCACGGTCCGGCACAGACCCGTCTGTTCGCTTCTCTAGAGAGCACCACCAGCGACTTCGGCTACGACCTAGTGTTTGGCGATACGTCTTCCTAAAAAGCCTTCCTAACCAGTGTCAAGACAGTCGCGTTGAGCCGGTCAACGTCTAACGATGGTGCCCATTGCAATGTAGGCAATAATAACAGCACCTGTAGATTTAGTACCCGTCTCGACGTTCCCAGGGTTAGTAGGACTACCGCATTGTCGAAAACGCCCACTAGCGTCACAGGCACATTCATACATGGGGGTGCAAGGTGCCCGCGAAAACCGGCTTTTGGTCCTGGCACGACACAGTAACCGTGTCAGTCAATGCCAATGATTAACCCGCCACCAGGGAGGTCGCCATGGTAAGCATAGGCGGGTCGGCGCGCAGCTGCAGCCAGGGTCGTCGTGGCCGTGTTACAGGGCAGCTGAGCCCAAATCTAGCACCATTAAACTTTCCTACTGCTAATCTGGCCACCGGTACTGACGTGAAAGACCAGGTCGAAGCAAGTGTCCTCCTCCTACGTTCCAGCAGTCAACACCGTTCCCCCACCGTACCTACCCCTACGCTGGCCAAGAAAACAGGAACTGGCGGCCCCACCAAAAGAGATTGTGACGGAGTGTGCTGCCCGAGAAGAGGAGTAACTAGATGAAGGACTGGGGGAGGATTGCAGGGTAAGCAGGACGAGTTTGAATATAAGGAATAGTAATTTATTACATACCTAACGAATCCACAATTATGACCGATTCGTGGTCTTTAAATTGGTTGGGATGCGGGTGATGATGGCAAACCGTTTGGCGTAGATGGAGGCGCTCGGTTCCGGGTCCTTCTCCATGAGGAGGCGGATTTAGAATCGGGTCGAGTTCACCTCTGTAGTCCAAAGCGCACTGTCTTCCTATCATATCAAATGATGTACACAATCTGCCACGGAAATTTTTGTATACTCCGCCAGGAAGACAGACCCCGAAGGGAGGCAGCGTCCTTGGACTAGGAAGCTTCCTAGGAGGCGCCTCGGCTAATGCCAGGAAATGACAGAGATATGGCGAAGAGATACTTAGATTTAGTGATGTGGTTTGATAGTAGTTCGTGGAGAGGTAGGTGCCAGGAACGGTTTATGGGCACCTCCCTCCTTCTGTAACCGATAGCGCCGAGTGGAGGGTCTCTGCGGCGTTGAGAGGGGCTTTCTGCTTCATCTGCTAGTATCATTACGGCCGAGTTGCCCGCGGATGACGGCGGGGGTTGTCGGTTTCCGCCCTTTGCATCTAATATACCAATACGCCACAATCTCGTGTAACAACTCCACCACCCAATATGCACGGGTCATTACAGGTGCCTCCAATTATTTTGAGGATTTCTAAGTCAAATTAGTTTTATTCAATATAGCTGCCACCACTCTGTAC
>JANBPT010001098.1:0-14622 GCA_027575765.1 Tieghemiomyces parasiticus | reverse complement strand
AGCCTTCGCAGAGACAACGGGACTGGTGGTGGCCGAAACGGACCGGCCGGGGGTGTTGTGACGCGGGGAGGGAATGGTCAACCCGGCGGATCGTACGGGCCAGGATCCTGCCAGCAACCAAGGCGACGGAGCCGCACTGTTACCGGGGAACGTCTCAAAACCGGAGAGGTGACCAGGAAGGAGCGGAAGCTTAAAGGTGACGTCCATAGAAGTCACCGAGTCGTCCTTGTGCGGACTGCGCGTCGGTATGCCCTTGCGGCGGTGAGTGTATGGAGGTCGGAAGATGGCGGCCATTATGGTCGGGTATTCTAGGGGAACGGGGCAGATATTGGTGGCCCTAATGAAGGACGATCCCAGGAAACGGGTTATGATGAGGGAAGGAGGAGACCAAGTGTGGGCTCAGGAGTGACCGATGGAAACACTAGGCACACTGTCTGGGTACCATAGCACTACTGAACGACCAGGGTACGGTACAGGCAGAGTGAAAAGACTGTGAGTGTGGTCCGAGTTATTCAAACGTAGTGGCAGGTCAAATAGTTCAAGAATGAATGGTAGCTCTGATACGCTTTGCAAAAAGTGGTGGGCTTGAAAAACGAGCAATAAAGTGGATGAGAGGTGCTAAACCGGTGGGCGCAAGGGTATGCCACACATATGGAGAAGGCACAGTACTTAGGGTTGGGGCGGTTAACTTGAAACCACGTCGAAAGTTATGAAACGCAGGTCATAAGCGGCTGAAATACGATTAAAGCCGGTGGTGGCAAGAGGAGGCGGGCTAAGGTGGAATGGGCCAGGCAATAGAAATGTCAAGCTGTAGCGAGAAAGTGGACATGTAATTGACAAGTTATATATATATATATATAGCAACAGGATATGGGTGAATAATTGCCACAAGTGGACAAGATATGAAATCTGACAAGGAGGTAGATGGTGGACACAAGGGTGGGTATGAATTGAGCTCGGATGGGAGGGGGTGGGCTCTAGGGTATTTATATAGATGACAGCTTCCAGATCGCCGCAGTGGTATTTCAACAAGTGTTTTTGTAGGGTGGGAGGGGCAGATGGATGGCATGGAAAAAGAGGGCGGCGAAAAGTATGTTGGATACGGGAGTAGGACGACTGTGTATAAACATGACAAAAGAGGGCTGGAGGCGATGTAGCTCATCAGGGCACCCCAAAAAACTTAAATGAAAGACGGGCACAGGGAGGCCCTCCATGAAAGAAGGGTGGAGTGCATCGGGGAGTACGACCGGGTAGAAGGAGCAGGTGGATCGGCCTTGTAGTGCGGAGAGGGAAAGTAAGTGTACTCGAGGTTTAATTCGCTAGTGATCGCCAATAAATGATGACGTTGAAAGGCTGGGGGGGGGTGAAAAGGGGCCACCATTTGGGCGGGTGGGTTGGAAGAGGGGGAGGGGGCTAGCGAGAGAGCGCGCCACGGGTCTTTGAGGGGAAGGTGGTACGGTGGGGTCGACAATAGGGGATTGGTTGGCTGGCCAAAACGTAGTCACGCGCACGAGACCAGCGGGCGATGCAGTTGGGTGGTGAAAAGTACGGCTGGTTCCGCGTAGACGTGCGTGTGCAACGGCGAGTGTCGGAAGAGGAATGAGGGAGGGTTGTACCTCACCTGTCGAATGGGCTGGGCTTCCGATACTCTTTGCCTAGTCTGGGGGGGGACTAACCCAGTGCCGCTGTAGCAGCCCGAGTGAGTTTCGGATCAAGAGGACTCAAGGTGGTCAGCTAGACCCTGATGTACGCAGAGATGCTGGGCAGCGAGCTTGTGTGATCAGGATGACTCGACCGACAAAGGGCGGAGCGAGTTAGCAGGACAATGGCCTATCCTACGAGGCGGAGAAGAACGAGCGGATGGTCGGTGGGTCGCCGCAAGGACCGATTTGTGAAAGTCGCAGCTAATCTATCGGTGAATGAAGAATCCGCTCCCACTCCTGATTAACAAACGTGCACCTGGAAGGGGAGAGTAGGGATAGGGTTTAGCAGTATTCATATTGGTGAGTGGTCGAGTCGGACGTTTAGCATTTGGTCCACCCACTTGTAGGAAATAAAATTGCAGCGCTGACGACGGATGAATTGATCTAAAGGGAGCCGGCCGAGCGTAATTAAACAGCGAGGGTGAGAAGGGATCAAACCCAGGGCAGACGTCGGGGTGGTGTCGGAAGGGAATAACAAGGCACAATTCACGGATTAAGCTACTGGAAAAGACAAGACATCGGAAGCCCCCAAGATCAGGCAGACATGGCGGGGAGGACCTAATATCTTGCATGTTTAACCAGGAGGGGATCAACCCTCAGGGCTTGAGGGTGCAAGTGAGAAATAGGCCCGGTGGGAGGGGGGGAATGAAGACGCGGTCTAGCGATGCTGGTGGAGTCGCCTTGAACCAGTCTAATCATGTGTTACGCTTCGTACTGAATAGAACGAAGTACCAGAGAAGCTACAGACGTTTTCTTGACAAGCTGATGGGACGTGTAAGGGTAGACAGGATCCAAGTGGCAAATGCAGTTACGCGGCGAGGGCGGTACGACGAATGACCCGTCACTCCTTGACACCTCGCCCAATCTCTCGCCGTAGTGGGCGGGGGAGCGCATCCCACGAGGACACCTGTTCCAACGCCCAACATCGGCGTATCCGACGTGCGAGATTCGGCGGGGGAAAGGGCTCGCTATTGCTACAATAGGGTTCCCGGGATCAATATCGGCCCTCATAAGTTGGAGAGTGACGTACCTTCAGGTTTCAACCCCTTAACTCGCCCTAAGAGAGCACTGCCATCCTAGTACCCGGCCATGGGTCAAAAGGGAGAGGGGGCGGGGGCGGGGTGCGGAGAATAAATCGCCAGTGGGCAGGTAAAACCTCACCAGAGCGAAGGAGGAAATTCCTCGGCCGATTGGGATCCTGATACCTCCCCATCGCCTCGTTCCCTTCTTAAGTCGGAGGCTAGTCAATAGCCTTGGCTGCAACAAGGGCGAAACCAGCCCCACCACGGATGTCCCCCCTCCCCCTCCGCGTTGGAGTCGAAACTGAAACCATTGCTGCGGCTTTACTTCCACGGATCAGGGCATGATTCTTCTCCCAGCCAAAAATCCTCCTGGCTGTTTGATCCATGGAGGCGCTGTTGCGTTGCCGACGGTGCCCGGCATGGTACTGTGATGCCAAGCCCCTAATTCTACCAAGCTATTACGTTGAAACCAATCGGTTAGTCAGCGACGAAGACTTTGTACGGAGAGGCCTTTGCATTAATAGGGGGGCCAAGATTAAGCCGATGTAGACGTCAGGTAGCCTACTCTCACTCCACTAACAATCGGCCCGAAGTT
The DNA here is from genome assembly GCA_027575765.1 of Tieghemiomyces parasiticus. Lineage (NCBI taxonomy): Eukaryota > Fungi > Kickxellomycota > Dimargaritomycetes > Dimargaritales > Dimargaritaceae > Tieghemiomyces > Tieghemiomyces parasiticus. Next base: position 11,302 of record JANBPT010001098.1, on the reverse strand, counting down.
ATCTCTTGCTCTGCAGAGCTAGTGGGGATCAGGCCTCCGCACTTTTGTAATGCCTCTTGTGAGTATGCCTGAACTCCCGAGGTTATTGGTAGAAATGGGGTAAATGATAAGTACGATGATTCCTAAATTCGTAAATCGTCAAAAGGTAGGGAAGGGAGGGAGTGGGGGATGCGACACTGCCGTTGTAAAGGCGAAGGTCGGGTGATCTTTTAGCGCCACCAGTTTCTGAGCCCTATCAAGGTGCGAGGGACTATGGATGATCAACCCACCCTCATTTTCCCTGAACACCTGCGCTACACCGTCCCGCCCTTTTTCCTTCACCTACACCCTCCGCCTTGTACTATTCACCCACCTAACTATTGGCGTGATTGGGTTGAACCCTGGATGCGACCTTCATCCCACTGCTCGACTTGGCATCGGCCAGTGAAGGGTAGTGGTGGGGGGATATACGGACCTGGGGGTTACGGGTCAGAGGGGCCCTGGTTCGTGAAGATATCATTAAGACTGGTTGTGATCGCCGCACTCGCGATACCCATGGTTGGAACTGCGGTGGATCCATCGGTTCAAGCACCGTCAAAACGGTTAGGGTGGTGATCGCGGTTCGTTTACACTCCTCGCCTTACGTTGCATGTTCTGAGTTATCAATACCTCGACCTGGTCCTGATTCCCAAAGAAGAGGTGGCAGAGGGTATAGGTGCTCGCTACAGTTGGTCTGGGAAAATGGGTGAAGTCTAGCCTTGTCTTCGGCTTCATGCCATCCCGCCCTTCACGTTCGCCACCTTCGTCGAATTACTAACCAGTACGGGTAATCTTCCGGAGTGGTAATCAGAGCGTCAGACAGTCTCGTTTGTGGAGGAGCACCCAAGGCACTCTCCTGTGGATCACCGGTGGCGGAGAAGAGGAGAGCCCAGTAGATGGTTGGAGGACACCAGTCGATCGTGAGGCAACGGATAACCGGCGAGAGGCCCGTTAAAAAACCTGAGGATTGTAGAGAACCAGTTGTCAGTCTCGATTATTGCGTGAGTCGCTATCCGTGATATGGGGCAATGTCATCTGTTGGGGGGGTCAGAGCGAACATGATCTACTCCCACCCTTTCCCTGGAGATGCGGGTTTTTAAGGAGGTAGAGTGAGAGGGGGTCGACCGCCAGAGATTGGACCATCTAGGTGAAAGTCCTTTTGCTCAGGGTCAGCAGAACCTGTCAAGCGGAGTCAATAATTCGCCACTCGACAGCCTATATGGGTCAATCAGGGGGGGCCATGTGTCCAACCATTCAACCAATCCATTACACGAGCGGCCATCCAATGTGACTTGGGTAGTTCAGGGGGGGGGGCGCAATAGCCAATAATACGAGAACACTGAATGAGTGAGGGTGGGGGTAATTCAGCCTATCTGTCAACCTAAGGGACACAGACCAGGCCCTTTAACGGTGATCTCCTTAGCAAAATCATTGATTACTTCGAAGGGGAAGGATCGGGAGGGAGACGGCTCAGCCGAAAGTCATGGTCTAGGGGGTGCCAATAGTGCCTTCCTAGGCCATATTGGGGGGGGGGACAGCATGTAGCCGAGTAATAAAAAGATGCAAGCAAATGAAAGGGGCCGTTGTCGACATCACTGTTGCCGATGTCGCAGGCTAACCTCCGTTATCCTCTCGCGGTGCTGTCTATGACGGAGGGTGGGGATCAAGGGCTGGGTCCCACCAAAATAAAGGGGCAAGGAGTACGATCCATCCGATGCGAATAGTAGAGTGACCGGGGATGCTGGGTGCGGTCGAAACCATAATCATTGGACATGGCCCACTCGGGGTACCGCGTGCTGGCTGCAGTCTTCAGCATCCACACTCGGACTTGTGTAGGGCACGCGGTGGGCTGTAGAGTGCTTGGATAAAGCTTGCGTTGCAGCGGGGATGAGTAAGGGCCAGGGCTTGCTGGTCAAGTTATCTGTAGCTTCACATAGCCTGTATGGCGGCTGCAGCCTAATTAGCCAGATTCTAGACTCGGCTGGGGGAGGGGAGGGTACTGCGAGCCTTTTCAGGTAAGGATCTTTTGGTTTGCACCATACGTGCCGCCGGGTCAGAGCCAGGGGTGGATTATAGATCGACTCGGCATTAGCACCGGATTACGGGGGCTGTTTGCCGGATTGTATGGCTTCGGAATCAAGACACCGAATGGGCTCGTACCAGGACCCACTTAAATTAATTGTTGGGGGGAGAAGGTCGAAAATGGTTGTTGATACAGGAGAGGCACGGCTAACTGCGGCTGCGACTCAACTTCACCCTCGAGTGCCTAATCCTTGACACATCGTACGTTCCTTCCTCTCCTCACCCCCAATTTGTAGCGGGCCGCTTGGATCTGTGCGAGCGTAAGTTTCGGATTAGGGTAGGGTTCGGGCGTAGGACAAGGTATCCCTTCTTCCGAAGTCACGAGGGACCATGGAGAGCGGACACTGGATCACAGGTGTTAGGCCAAGCCCATTGGCAGTGGGAACGAAAGGGCGGGCGGTGGCGAAGAACGCTATATCTGTTGGGAGGTGCATGCAGGGATGGCCTCGTGGACTTGGAAGTCGCTGGCCGCGCTGATCGCTCGTATTTGTAACAAGGTACTTTTATACCAACGCTGCCAGAGACGTTCTCCACATCCAAACAGCGCCCGTTTGGGTCTTCTAATCCTGCATCCGCCTTTCGCTAAGAGCTCACCGCTTTCGACGTTGTGCACACCATGGATACGTACCTGGGGGCTCCTAACCTTTCTGACCGTGGATCAACCGTTCCACCCTGGCTAAGGTAACACCGAACGTGGCTAAACGAGTGCCTGGCTTCCATGGGTAGAAGGAATTTCTCGCTACCACTAGCCATAAGACTTGGTGGATCACGGGCCGTCTTTTGATTCTAAGCCCTTGTAAAATTAACATTTGACCACCCTGGCCGTTGGTCCAGGGCCTATAAAGAATGCCGTGTATGTATGTGTGTGTGGGAAGATGTCGATGAAATTGACGCAGTGAGATGGTGTGGGGGTAGGCTGTCCAGCGTGGGGTTACGGCGTGGGAATTCCTCAATTTAACCAGCGGTTGAGTGTATGTCAAGTTGTGAAGCGTGAAATGTGGTATTGTGGGTAGGGTGCGGGGTAGAGAGGGATACAGACAGGCTTCGCCTGGTTCAAAGGTCGTCGAAGTGACGGGCCACTGCTCAGTGCTCCAGGCACTGTGGTGGCCAGGCTTCTGGCCGAGATGCGGGGATGGCTGGTCCCTGGTATGACGGGATCCCTACCTCCTTTCTTTACCTCACACCCTGTTTACTCTACCCAAGATACACCCACACCCCCTTTTTTATCGGTAGTCGACTTTCCACAATGTCCTAGATCTCCGTATCACTCTCCCCTTCCCCTATCTCTCCCATTTGACACCCCACTTTACCTTCCCCATCCTCCCCACTTTTAGTGTATCCATTCTTCCATACAATATAATACCCTACTATCGATTGACTTGATGTTGGATGTGGTAGGTCACCAGACTGCAGAGAGGGGCTAATCAAGTGACTCGACAGCCAACAGTATTATCATGTACAATAGACTCAGGTAACTTTGCTCAAGTTGCAAGCCGGATTACACCCATTCAACCCCAATACCTCGTCGCCGTCGTGTTACTAGCGAATGGGCCATGCCGGATGGAGATCGAGGGACAGAGCACCTGCCAGCCTACATTAGACCGAACCGGGGCCATATGGTTTCCTTTGCGATCCTTCCAGGCTTCCCATTTATCCTCATCTCCGGGCCGAGTCAGATTGCTGGAGGACTGTCACTGGTTGGGGTGGCCAAGTACCTCACAGTCGGCTACATCCACGGCTTCGACTTTCTGGGGGAGGGTATTGGCGCCGCAGCCTTGTCGTGTAGAGTCTTATGACGCACGGCCGGAAATAAACGCGGAAAGCTGTCTATATGAATGTCGATCAGTATTTTCGGGTTCCGTAGGTCAAATCCGTCAGTAATAATGGCTTCCGATAAAGGACCGGATAGAGAATTTGAAAGGAGAGGGGCAGAGGTCTACGGTTCAGCATAATCTGGTTAGTACCCTTGGGAATTTGTCGCAGCTATGTGCACTCGGGGGCAGGCCACATCACCCATCATCAACGAATCCGACTCTAGCTTACCAAGGGGATCGGCGTTGGCCAATAGGGGTGCGTATGAAATGGAGGGCAATGATGCACTTTGTACGCTTCATATCTGAATGATTACGGTACAGCTAGTCTAGTTCCTGAAGGCCGATTACGCAGATATTAGCATGCTAATTTCCTTACCCAACCCGCTGCACCGAAGTTGAACCAGGTCGTCAGTATAAAGATAAGAGCATGACGGAAGTACCATACGGAGTGTATCGTCTAAGGGAGTGAGTACTGATGAAATGGCGACGTCAGTATCCCAGCAGGGCCCGCCGTTGGTGATTAATCAAGGTACGTTGCCATCATCCTGACGATAAAATAAAATAAAAAATAAAAGCCGGAAAAGTTTGTGCTGCAGCTTCGTGCCAGGACCTGGCCAATGGGGTAGGCATTTTCAGGACTCTGGTCTCTAGTTCAAAGCCAAGTTCACGACATTATACTTGTTCCCCGAATGGTCTATTAGCCAACCCTATTGCCCCTTCCCTCTACCATTAACGTCAAATTAAGTCTTGTATAATGCCGACCCAACGATCTGAATCGTGATGCACTACCCGGCCAACCACCTTGTCATCATTGAATGGTTCAAAGCAATTAAACTGCGTCTGCTTGCTATACGCCATGAGGATGCCAGTGCACCGTCTCGACTGCGTTCGTTGGCTGGCGAGCAAGTGGCAAAGAGGAGACTAGGGATACACAGTGGGGATCACACTATGGCTGGGGAGAGTTCAAGGACCAATTGTCTCAGAGGGACCTCATGTGGTCTCTGGACCTTAACCAGTCAGCTAAGTACGGGCGTTGATTTACCGCTGTCAACACGGCAGAGTTTTAACGAGCACTAGCGAGGGATGTTGGCCCACGCATTAACAAGGAGCTCCGGCGATGCCATTGTAGCGCTAATTCGCTCGAAAAGGGCTCCTCAAGTAGACCTCATTTAGTCTACACCCGCTCCGTCGCACCTCCTCTCCCTTGGATACATTTGAGTACACGCCGTGGATATGGACAACTTGCTGGAAACTGTGGCGTCTGCTCAACCCCAATGGTATGCAGGTTTGCCGGTAGTATTCAATACTTCAGAGAGGCGGGGCCAAGGCCTGTAGGGTGCATGGCAAGATGCGAAGATACCTCAGGAATGCACGTGCCTGGTGACCGCTTAACGTACAGACGGAATACTTCGTTGTCACCCGGGCAAACACCTGCCGTCCTTTCCACACTGGTGGTTACCTTAGCGGTCCCGGTGGGCAGGTATATCGAGTCAAAGCATGTGGCGGTGAGCGTTTGGATTGTGGAACACTTGCGTAGTAGGAATCCTTTATATTTATTTTTTTGACTGGGTCACAGGTTGCTGTGCAAAGCAATTGACTACCCCACCCTTACCATCGCAGGGCCCACTTTCTCACCAAGGGATCGCCCGCCGACTTCATGCCCTCTACTACGAACCCCCGTTCTCGGATTGGGCCTGCAGGTTCTCCCTCCTGCCTTTCCATTCGATGGCGGGAGGAGGCGGGGCTATCTCCACCCTGCCATCCTTCCGCTAGTCGGACTTTAAATGATTTATTAAGCGACAAGAGACCCACTTCGGGTCACCGCAGCTTGAAGCTCTTCCTGGACGGAGCTGTAGCGACCGTCGTTGGACAGTAGAGGATGCTGTGACGCTACTATGGAGGCGGGGATAATTGTAGTGTTTGACGCAACCCTCAGCGCATTGTCATTTATAATCTCCATGTTCGATCTTTAATCATATATTCCATCAAAGGCCCCACTCATCTGCCACTGGCGCCATGGCCAGCCATTATCATTCCGTAGTGATAAACCGCTGGCCAAGCGGGCCTTTCTGCCTCGTTTCCACGGTAGTTTCCCCCCAACCATTGGCCCAGCCAGACGTTGGCCTGTTTAGATCGCCATGTGCCCGCACCCAGCGTCAATCGCCGGTTACCAGGGGTGTAAATAAGGAAGACGGAACGGATGCCATACAAGGTCAGTGCTGGTGGATAGGGGCATGCCAACCCCTTTCACCACCCACGCCCAGGTCTGAAAGCTGAGCGTGGGGGCGGTGAGGCGGCACCTTCGCTGTGGCAGTAGCCATCGTGATTGTTGTCCGCCATGGACGGGCTGTGTCTCTCTACCCAGCACCCCCTCTCAAGTTAGAAGGCAGTCCAGTGTTGTACCAAACTTTCACATAGGCCAAGTGTTTTTTTTGCGTCACGATGGTCTACACCTAATGGCGAGTAGGGGTGGGCCGTGTGCAGTCAAATAATTCGTGATATCTGACCTGTCCTTTGGGCCGTCCACAGGTTGCCTCTTCTGCTTTACCCACCATCTCTTAAAAACATTTATGTTCTTTTTTTCGTAGCTCTCCCTTGCAACTTCGCCCCCGTCCTTCCAGCACAGCATTGACCAGGGTGACACCCCTCGCAGGCCGCCCCGTTACCCTCGGTGTTTCCACATCTCGGCTTGCCCAGTATCGTCGCTACTGGAACCCTAACGGTGGCCACGACCACCACACCTCCTCGCCACTTGTCTCTTCCATAGCTACCTGCTAATTATTTATTCCGCTGACCACTCGGCGTGTTTCAGGGGTCGACCCTCCACGGTGCACGTCTGCTTCGAGCTGTACCACAATCCAGTCCACCTACTTTGTCACGCATATAACCCCCATTTGTCAGCTTCGCAGGCGACCATTGCCCGCCAGTCGTTGCACCTTCGTTCCCAACTGGCGGTAAGTGTCCTCGGACCCCTCGTTTGTGCAGACTCCGTGCACGCCCTCTCACCCACCCGCTCGCCATCCTAAGCGCTCGGCCCCGTGCATCGCCCAGGCACCGTCACCTCTCCCCGCTCAACCTGCCACCTAGCCCCTGTCAGCTAGGCCTGGGTCTCGACCACCTTCTTCCACGTATCAGCCGGTCCTTAATTTTGGCCGAGCATACCCAGTTTCCCCTCCACTTCATTCAGCTTCACCTCACGGCCTGGCACACAGCCCTAGCCCGCCACCACTGCCGCCAGTCAACTCGCGTACTCCCTGGCCTTGTCGACTCGACCGCTTGCATATATTAAGACCAGTCTACCCCGCTGCCACCCGTACAGAGAGGGAACTGTCGCTCGCCCATTTCTGGTGTAACAAGTTGCGGGCCGCCGAATCACCCGCCACCTGCCCGTCTTCCCTTTGCGATCGCTTCCCACGCCCACCCTCCTTACGACCAGCGCCCTCATGGAATTGCCGCACCCCAGCCCGCATCCCATCGACGCCTTTGTTACCCGGTCTTGGGAGAACTTTGACCAGACCTTTCCGAGCGGGATACTGGTCCTGGTTGGCGAGGCACCCAATAGTAATGTGCGCCGGGTGGTGGATCTCAAGAAACGAACCCTCGTCCAGCGGCCGGGGGCCCCGGAGGCCCAGCCCCAGCCCAATAACTTGGTGTTCGACTGTCCGAGTATCTCTCGCCGGCATGCCGAGCTGTGGTACAGTTCCGATGACCAAGCGGTAAGTGGTGAAATGAACGGGAGTCCCGGAGCTGGGCATGCGTCAGCATGGGGAGGGTGAAGGCGTGTTGCAATGCCGGCTAGCAAAACAAAGGCACAAAGGCCCGAGGAATAGGGAGAAACTCTTTCCTTGCCTGGTACGGGCTTCTGTTAATGTCATCACAGGCCTGGCTAAATTGTAATCCACCTGCCAGTTGGCCCGTAGGTTGGCCCTCACCTCCCCCCTTCGTAAACGGCAAGTGGCCGAGCTCAAGTTCCCGGCTGCCTCGCCACTCTCCTCGCCTTAACTCTGCCCAGTGCACCTCTTCGGGCACAGTGTTTATTCACCTGGCACGTCGAGCCTTTCACCGTGCGACCTAAACTAATCATCGTTCTAGCCTTGTCCCACAACATATCGCGCTCGGCAGTACTACGTACAAGACCTAGGATCTCGCAATGGCACCACCTTGAATGCAGACTTCATCGCCACCCCCGGTCGGCCCGGCGACAAAGTCCAACTACACCACGGTGACGTAGTTCGCTTTGGCCGCTATCGTGCGGACTCCATAGGTAAGCTACCCATACACCTGTGTTGCGCAGAGGCCCGTTTCGTCCTCTACAAGTCCCACACACCATTTAAGCATAGTCTGGCTCTAACCATCAGTTCTGAAACAATCGATCGATCTCTGCTTATTCAATTCCTCTCTGCTTGCACCCTACAGGCTCTTACGTGGCCCTCCGTGTCGAAATAATCGACACGGAGCCATTCAGCGATCCCGACGAAGAGACGCTCCGTACCCAGACCCTCAGCCTACCGCCGCCATCGAGCCAAGCGGACCACGGCGCCGGAACTCTCTGCGGAGACACGTTGAATCGAACTGCCCGACGACGCTTATCCCCGGTAAACACCGACGACACTTACAATTCCCGCCATAGGGGGGCCGGTCCGTCACCCCCGGTCACGCCCCAATTAGTGCATGCCCTGGTGGCCCTACATGATAACCTCGATCGCTTCCTCGGCGGTCACCGCCCATCCTGCATCACCCCCGGTGCCACCACCCACCCAACTCCGGACCTGGACGCCACGTTCGCTTACCCAACCGGTACGCTGCTTCACCCTGACAGTCCGCTCGAATCACCCGACACAAGGCCACAGGTGGCATCCCCACCTCCAGGCGCCGCTGCCCTGGCCTTCATGCGGAGTCACCAGTTGCCCAAGTCCCGCCATCCACACCAAGTATCCTCTAAGCTGAAGGCCCCCATCCGCCGGTCGCCCGATAAGGACCCGTTGGCCAGCCAAACACCACTGCCCAGACCTGACAGCCAGGTCCTACACCACCGTCGCCGGTCGGTACCTAATTTTGACTCCCCGTCCGCCAGTGCCGTCCACCACGACCGATCGTTAAAGTCCCTTGATCCCCCCGCCGGCCCCAGCCGCGCCTACACCGCCGGGGCGGCCACCCAGGAACCCGTCTCGTCCTCGCACGACCGGCCTCATGGGGACTACTCGACCCTTCCGGACTCAAACCCGTATTGGCCGTCTTTTTCCGGGCGCTATACCCCGGATACCTCGGGCATCACCTCGTCGGTACAGATCGACATTCCCATTGATATTTTTTCGAGCCCGTTCAGCTTTATGTACCACTCATCGGCATTTTCACAATTGGCAATGATACCCCCGCGCCCGCTGACCGAGTCCCCACTTCTAGACGAAATGGCGCTGCGCTCGCAGCAAGCCGAGTCCCCATTGCTCAACGAAATGGCGCTGCACTCGCAGCAAGCCGAGTCCCCACTGCTCGACGATATGGCGCTGCACTCGCAGCAAGCCGAGTCCCCATTGTTCGACGAAACTGGGCTGCGCTCGCAGCAGATTGAGCATTTTTTTGGCCCACAATGCATATCCAGCTATGCACTACCGCCCCCGGTCCTTCCCCAGGGCAGCGTTGCGCAGGACAATTTCAGTTCCACCCAGTCGTCCCAGGCAGCTCCTCCTGGAACTGGCAGAACGAAGTCTTTGCAATTCAATGGCGCAAACCTGGCCTCGAATTTGGCCCTGGTCGAAGAAATTATTTCGCCCCTGACGCTGGAGCCAACGACCCCCGGATATGCAGACGGCTATGAAGCTGATAACGACGATGTCGAACGCCAGGGCCTGGAGGGATTCCACTACTCTCTTGCTGATATTCCCGGTATCACTGAGGACGAGTGTTACATGGTGCGGCTCTACCAAGAGTTCATAGATTCCTTACCTGATCCTCCTGAAGATGAAACCACGGTGGCGACCGGAAAGTTCGCCCTGGGCCCCAGTACCACGCGACCACCTCCAACCCCGGTTTCACCCACCCCCGAGCGGTGCACCCGCGGCACTCAAACCACCGCCAGGTGGCCTGAAGTGCCCACTCCGGCACGCGACCCGTTTGAGGACCTTTTCGATCAGGAATTTGCGAGCTGCCTCCGTCTACCTCCCCTGCAGCGTCCCACCGAGGATCGGCCGCACGGCCACTTCACCTACCCAAGCGTCGCTCGAGGCGCCACCGAGACACTCGACGAGAACGATGCCGCCCTGGTTCGGTTCAATCTGGAGCTCTGGAACGACCCTGAGCAGAGCGACGACTCAACAATACAAAAACAAGACCAGAAGGCACTGTACGAGGAGGGGAATTTGGTCGAGGATCATCCCCCGGAATTCCATGTCAATCGGTCCCGGCGCCCATCGGAAGCCTGGCGCCGGAAGGGCCGTCGGGCTGTAGAGCGCCTAATCACGGCATTCCACCGTGCCCACGTGAGCGACCAGGTGGCCCGTAAGGAGAGAGCCGCTTCGTTTAGTGTCTGATGTATTCACCCTCCCCCTTTCCTGAGGCTTACATTCGAGAAGGTTTGTTGGACTACTATCGTTAGCTGAATCTTTCGCTCTGAGCTCGTAGTGGCACTTCGTCCCTTCCGGTGTAACCCTGAACATATCATACTATCTGTATAATCTACCCAAGCCCCTCTGTAACTTGGCGGATATGGGTACCTGTATATCTATCTTACCTCATACATTGTTCTCCCCAGCTAGCTCATCATTCTGTCTACATCTCTGCCAAACGATTACTTCTAAAATTGCTTCCTTGAGCATTGAACGTCTATATCGAGAACCCTTCCGAGTAACTCGGCTGGCCGAGGTTTTCATTGTCACGCCATATTGAGATTTCCTGACCTTTAGGCATCATGAAGACTATGTGTGTGCGTATGAGCAGCGTTGGAAACATGTAGCAGCTGTTGTATGATAAATAATAGTAAACAGTAGTGACCGGCCGCGTTGACTGATCAGTGGTCTCCACCTGACAGCGTATCAAAAAAGGACCTGAATTCGCCAAGTTGGGCTTTGAAGGAACTGCGTTCCCTGGGTGAAATAAACGTACATGAGGAAACAGCTTAGTACCTCATTTGGGGCATCATACCGGTCCACTGGTGGTAGAAGGTACTTCATAATGGCAAGTCTGGCCATATCCCGGTGGTCAGCAGTCTCAGTAAATCCCTCGGAAAGAGTCGCTCGCCTAACGTCGCAATGGGTGGCACTGGTCGTCAGTGAGGCGGTGGGAGACTCGGTGGGAGACGTGGCAGCACAGCCCAAACCCTTGGCGCAGGATGTCAAACAAAGTAGCGGGTGGAATGCAGCAGGCCCAGGGCAGCTATTTGCTGCCCAGCCATG
>JANBPT010001097.1:0-14623 GCA_027575765.1 Tieghemiomyces parasiticus | reverse complement strand
ACATCCACCCACACTGGCAACGGAGGAGAAAGAAGGGGAACAGGGGATACGTAGGCTAGGAGGGAAATGACGGAAAAAGGCCGATGGTGAGGGACCATAAAAAAAAAGAGGGAGGGTGGGGGAACCAGGTCGGAAAAGCCCCAAAAATAGGGTGGCCGGTCCGGAATGGGGGGGGAGACGGATGGGGATTTGACAGCCCCGTCCCACTCAGCCATTAAGGTGGCGGCGAGAGGCGGAGTCCAAATCCACCTGCCTCCCCCTCCCACCTCTAATAAGAATGCGAAGCGACCACCAGCTTGCAAACAATGTGGGGGGGGGGAGGGTGACTCCGGCCTCTAATCCCTATTACGTGTTCGTTGTGGGTAAGTCTGTGCGGGCGGCTTTCCTTCGCCGTAGGACCCTCTCCTTTACTTTAGAAGAGAATTCCGGGTCGTCGACCCCATCCCCCCTAGGTCCCTACAACGCCTAGTTTGGACCAGCTAACCATGTCCGCTGGGAACCTGATATGGAGCTCTCTCCCCTTCCCCCATTCAGCTGGTCGAGGCGCGCGCACACCTAGAGAGCTGAGGGGGGTATTGTGCTGATCCGTCCCGACCCAAGTTGAATTCCACCCGAACTGCGGTACGTCGATACTTACCACGTCCCCTACACCCTTCCCCCTCGTCTCCCTTGCGAAGTTTGCCCTAATCATCCAGCCGACATTCAGGTTCCTTACTGTTGGGTTCTCAAGAGGTACTGCGGTACAGCTCTACTCCTGCTTCTGGACCAAGCGCCGCCGCGTCCTGGCGTCCGCAGCAGCTTGAAGCCCGTACCGTGGGTCGAAAGCCCTATATCCGGTACCACTCGCTACTCCCCTCGCCCCTGTTCTCGGAGTTGTCGACGTGGCCTTCGCTGGACCGGACCTTCAGCCTTGTCACTATGCCATCACCCACAACCCTTCTTGACGTACAGCGTGTCTGATTCAGGTTAACTCAAGGCTCTCTCTCTTTCTCTCTCCCGCACCCGCTTCATTTCCTTTGGCTCCTAACTTTACTCACGTATTCCATAGGCGCAGGCCTCGGTATAGTAGCCACAGCCCGTTAATCAGCTGCGTCGCCCGTAACTGCGGGCACTCTTTCGGAGACTAAGGGCAGTAGTCTGGCCATCGTGGCTTAATCCTAATCGCAATATCATCAAGACCAATTCTCCGCCACGACATGCCACCGTCCAGCCATGCGCTGTATTACCACCCAGTACCACAATTTGCGAAGGGGAAGAGAGGACTCTAGCTTAGTATGGTTCCTCACTGCCACTCATTACCTAATCCATCCTCATTATTCTCGGCCGCCGAGCTCCGTATTCTCTCGTGGGATAACCAGACTGGAGGGGGGGGGGTTGAGTAATATACCTAAAAATAATATGTGGCCATCTTGCCCACCCACGTCCTTATCCACTCTTGGTTACTAGATCAGCCCAACAGCACATTGTTGCTTCTTCTACTAGACGGGCCTTGCCATCATTTACCATCCGTTTCCCGCCAACCTTCGCTGCATCTAATTATAAACTACAATTGCAGCCCAAAGTATAGGATATGGGACAGTGGTAAGCAGACGACGTGGGTGTAGCTTAGATGAGGCTAAGGAGGGGGAACGTGAGGAATAATCAATGGTCGAATTAAGCTATTACCTCACACGCTAACTGCGATCCGGTACTACCGGCGGCCATGTCGGCTGGGCGTCTCTAGAAGGCTTGGGATAGACTAAGTAAAGCATGATGGCAGGGGGGGGAGCCGGAAAGCTGGATACCAGGGAAGGGGGAGGGAAAGGGGGATAGGTTCTGCTGCCGAGCATGGCGGGGCCACTGGCAGCTCTCAAATAGCTGCGCCGTGTCCTTACCACGTCGCCCTTTGCGATGACTATGTCCGCACCACAGTGAAGTCGCGTTGTTCGGCTTCAACCCCCGCAATTGGCTGGAACCCTGGTCTTTGTTTACGTGGGCGGCCCGGCACTATACAGGTACCCAGAGGGCGGACAACCAGGCTGTACTTGTCACTCTCTCTTCCCCAACGCTCCTCCTCCGGCTTACACTATTTATCCGCCTACAGCACACGTCCAAGGTGTATTGTCCTAGCTACGTATACGTTGGGTCTTGGCATATACCTGGTATGGCGATGAGGGGAGTAGGATTTAAATACTACCTGATCTGTCATTGGAACTGGCGCCCGGTCAGGCTTCAGGCAGAAGTTTACAGTTACGTCAAGTGGACGTAGTGGTTCAGTGGAACCATTGTGGTACAAGATAGCTATTATCTCTCTCGCACTCCCTGCCGACACCTTAATTCGAGAAACCTGTGTTATCAGCGATAACTTGGCCGCTCTTTGTCCCAGTCACGGATGGTGCCAAGCGGGGGGGGTCTACAGCCGCTCAACTAGGCCTCAGCCCATCCCTTCGAGCCAGTCCTCGTCAACGGGTTGGCAGAGAGGGAAAGAATAGGTCTGGTATGGCCTGATTGAGTACTGCCACAACAGTTGATAGTCGCTGCGGGCAGCTACAGCGCCTGTGTGTCGAGAGAACCGTTCAGCCACAGTGCCCCAATTCTGAACCCCGGTCATGTCATAGTGTTGGCAACGTCAGCCTCGCTGGGAGGAGGGGCCAAACTAGTGATTCCCCGCCAAGCCTGCAGTCCTAACCCCCCAGGCTCGCGGCCATTCAAGCTTGTCGGTGTACCTAAACAGTAAAGGCTTCACCTGCCAATGAAGGAGGACGGGCAGGCACTACGAGATAAAGGTCCCCATCACCTTGAAGATGCCATCGCCTCATAAACACACCAGCGTGGCAAAGATTCATGATGAGTAATGAGCAGCTGCCCAGGCGTCCGTAGTCTTATGATGGAGACATGTTCCACCTAATTAATATCATTGGCAATGCGTCAATCCCAGTCGTGTGTGTGAGAGGGGAGGGGAAGGAAAGAGATAGACAGGGACCAAAACCGAACCACTTCTGGGAACAACTACTGCCAATCCCCTCGTTCGGCTCCCGGACCCACAAAAAGGGGAGGGAGTGGACTCGATCAATCAAGCCGCAAGGCTTTGCTTGATTTCTGTTCACCGTCGTCTTCTCCCGCCCCCCCCATACCGTCGTTCCTACTACGGTTGCTTCGCCAACGGCAGCTCCGATGGCACCATTTGTTGGCCATAGGAGACAGTGTGTGAATGTGTCATCACGCACCCAGAGCTACACAACCTCATAAAAACCATCGTCTCACTGACCAATCAATTGCCGGCCACCCAACATTTTGTGGCCAGATTCGTCACCGTTTTCCATAGCGCTCTGGAGGGGGGGTTCTGTCGCCACTAACCACTTTAGGCCTATAGATGGCCATCTGGCCTCTCAACTCGGCACATCGACCTCTCGAAATATAGAGGCGCGCTACTCTACAACCTGCCCCGCGTCGTACTTGAGATCATTCTCCTCATCGCGCCAAACCAATCTACCGTGTGCAGCGTAGTGACGAATTTCGGGGGTTCGGTATTAAAGGGGATAGGTGGTCGAATGGAAAAAGCACAGATCGAGAGGGGTAGGTAAAGGGGGGTAGTAGTAGAAGGTAAAGCCAACAAATAGTTCAGGCCAATGCCGCCAGTGCAGGCCGAGCAGGAGGTGCGGGGAGGAAGGGTAGGGGCACGGCAAAAGGAACGAATAAGAAGCACTGAAGAGTGGGGGAAGGTATGTAAGTAAGGAGGACAGGCCCAACGGGTCAGGAGCCAGTAATGAGTGGACGAGGGGTTTCGAAAGGAAGGAGGGGTGCGAGGGGTCCGTACCAGTTTATCTGATCCTTAACGTAGCTAATCTTGCCGGTCTTGTGTCAGCATACTGGATGAGACATGTACAGGTCAATTGACGGGCACGCAATGTAATCAAGGGCTTGCCGATCCCACTGGAAGTCAACGAACAATAACTCAGCCTCGTTCGCCACGTACGACGGTTGAGCTAACGGGTTTACTTACTAAGGTAGCGGGTCACTTTTACCGTCATTGCCACCACCGCCGCCCGCACCCCTGTTGTCTGCGGACCCCTGGAACAGCCCCTAGCCCGGTACCATCGCCGGTATCCGACATGGATACCAGGCCGGTCGATTCGAAAAAAAAATATTATCGACGGGCTTGCGCTGCGTCGGAGTGATTGGGTAAAATATCTCGTCGTGGTGGTGGCGCACGTCCGGTGGCTTCAGGGGTCTCAAGATACACCGAACACCTTCTTTCATTAGGCATCTCCGCTCTGAAGGAAGGGAGGGGGGGAGAACCTATTTTCATCCATGACAAAGGTCCATGCCGAGACGTCGGTATCAAAGATACCATGCAAAAAGAAGGCAGGGAAATGGCAGGCCAGAAGCACCCTACTTTGATCGGGTCCGAAATGCAAAGGGAACCTTGTGCAGGAATATCATGGCTCGAATTGGCAAATGTGGATGTGGATGTGGCGGCGGCGGCGGTAGGCTCAAAATGCGAGACGACGGTAAACCCGGTGATAAATGTATCTGTGGCAGTGATCGGCCGACATGTCAAAGCCACGTCCGTGCCGGCTGGTGCGGGCCACACGTTCCAGCCTACGTCCCCCACTCTCTAGGTTGGACCGAAGTGAGTCAACAACCAGCCGGCCCTCCCCCCTAAAATCCGTCTAGTCTTCACATTTAGCGCCAGATCACAGCGGTCCTGACACTCCGCCCCTTTCCCTACTTTTCATTAAAACGTAGACTGGAGGTGGTGCGCTTTGCAGCGGCCAAAGACGGCGACGCAGGGGTGAGGATGGGGGGCAGATAGAGTCCGTGAGCGGCTACCGACCTATTTCCTCTGCCCAACCCCACTCCACTTCATTTCATTAGCAAATTGTTATCGGCTACCACCACCATTCATTCACCGTTCGTCTCACCAATTCACCATGCAAAACTCACCTTCGGCGTTACCCGAGGCGAACCACCTCCCCTTTATTCCGTGGCACGGAATCCGTACAGCCCCTTCCCCTTCTCTCCCTCAAGCCCTCTCGCCAACTACACACATTCCGACACTTAATCACTTTCCGCTATCGCCGACCGTCTTCACCGCCGTGGCACTGTTTGTCCCGTGTCGGATATACCCCAAGCCACCTTCTAGGCATTTTCTTTGCTTCTTTTTTTCATTACCCATTGAGCCCCTGGCGGACTTCAGGAGCCAGCGGCGGGAAACCTTCATGTCCGCCCTGCCCTGCCTTGGCCCATATGCTGTTTCCCCTCCCTCAGGCAATGTCTACCTTCTCGAATCTCAATCACTACACCGCGGCATTGCATCCCCACTCCATCTCACTTTATAGACATACCTCTCTCCCGGGGTGCCTAACGCCGAAGCTGTAGGGCACTGCCGCTAAAAAATAAAATAATAACGCGCTCAACTGCACCAGTTAATTGTACAGCTACTGAAGTCAGTGCACAGAATGCGGCCTGTAAACCTATTACGGTGATGGACATTACATAAGGCGGGTGCAAACGAAGTAGTATCAACCCTAGTTACCACCTTGGAGGTGGTCCAAAGCGGGCCTTATCAGCGCAGTACCCCGCCCCGCTCGGAGTTCTGATGCAAGCAGCCGCTATTCCCTGTGGCTTATCCCCCACCTCGCCCGCCCGCCTACACCTCCCGTACAGCGGTCTTGGGCGCTCGCTCCCTCTCTCCTCGCCACAAGCGGTCAAGCAAGAGTTTGAGAGAGAGAGCCTCCACCTACGCCCGCCACACCTGGGGGAGGAAAAGGCCTGGTGTACCAGTTGCTACACTTACTCACCAAGTTTGGGATTTCTAAATGCACCCCCCTTCCCCCCTCTCGCTCTCTCCGCCTACCTTCGCACATTGTCCATTTTCGACTTCCACGGCACCACGCACCTGCCCGTATTTGCATCGCTGGCACCGCAAACGAGACAGTGTTGGTTCACATGTAATTCAGTCCTACCTCTGATTCCTTGCATGGCCTTTCTCAATGTGAATGCTTGGTTGTGTAGACTGCCACTAAGCCTCGTTTTCATCTCTTCCCACCGCTTTGGCCTTCAGTTCGGACCCGGTCTGAAAAATGGTAGGAGCTGAGCGGAAAGGCACAATAAGGGGAAGCAGTGTTGCAGGGGTAAAGAGTTGGACAGGAGAGTAGACGATATGATGGTACGTGCGAGGAACCAGGAGGCAAAGTGGAAAGGGGTGGGTGGGTGCTGCGGGGAGGGGGGAAGCAACATCGTCTAAGTAATGGAATGAAGCAGGTGCCTAAGAACGGTTGGTTGATATTTACACATAGGCCAATGATACTTAGGCGTGGCTGGCCTGGCCTCAACCGATGAGCAGGTTGGGTTTTGCTGTCGCCGAAATTATGGGTAATGTACCTGTTTGATCTGCCCATACCGTTGGGGGTGTTGAAAAACGAAGGTCTGCCACGCCTCTACTCCCCTACCTCATCCAACAGGCACACGCAAGTAACCCGGGTATCCTTAGTCTCTGGTCATAGTCGGTTGTTAACGAATAAACCGACACTCACACCCTACCAGGGTGGGCCAACTGACCCCCCCCCACCGGGAACACTCAAAGGGAGTAATTGATGACAGGGCTTGGGAATTCGAATGGCGTTGGGACTTAACGGGAATCCCCGCTCCTGAAACCCTGAGGTACACCCAAACCTACCAAACTTGGCACCTCTGCCGGTGATGGATATCGTCCAAGTCAACATATTTCTGACTAATGATCGAGGGGGGGGGGTCGCAGCTGATTCTAGCATTCTCTCTTCGTACAAGGTGCTAGCGAGTTGAGAGTGAGCGACTGAGGTGAGACCTCATTGTTTTTGACAGTCCGCCTATCAAGCGCCGTATCCTCTTAGTTATTTGACGTGCCCCAACAAACCGACTCAAAAGGCGATCCTGACTTGTCATTAGTGGAAGGGGCGGTGTTGCAGTTGAAGATAGTGGGGTGAGTGGGCTGCCTTGAGCTGGGGTATTGACATCTGGTTGGATCGCCAGGGACTGCACGGCTCTAGAATTGCAAGGTGAAGATGAGGGTGGTGGCAGTCGAGGGTGTGAAACGGCAACCCCCTCCCCCCCCTGCGGCAAGCAAGGTCTCCCATTTCCTACAGATGATATACTTGGTCGGGGTCCGGCAGGGCACTGGGTGGGGACCCCCAACCCCTCCTTTGCCGACGTATCTCTGGTGACCAAAATGACTTCTCGTCTTAGGCCTGATATTGGTTCAAATATGCATTGCTTGGATAGAGGGACGACGTGGACCCTGACCCGGTCTTTTTTGAAGCTGCGAACCGGTAGGATAAGGCAGCAGCGTACATCGGTTGGTCGAGGTACGGAAATAAGGGAGTAGAGTGCCCACAAATGGTGAGGTCAATTATTTTTCTTTTTTATATATAATGACCAACTTACAGGCACCCCCACTGTCCCCCTATCCAACTAAAAGTAACCAAAATAAAAAAGTGAAGGCAATGAGTAGAGGTGGTTGGTAACGAAATCAACAACACAAAATAAGGCCACATAAAAAGGGGCTATTGGGAGGGGGGGTAGATAAACCTTTTTCGAACAGCAAAGACCAAGCCTGAATGGAGAACAAAGTAATAAAATTTTTTTAAAATAATAATCGGTGGCTTGACCCCTAGGCAATTTCCACCAACGGTTGACCCTGTCCGGGATGGACCGGTGTGATATTTTTAGTAACACCAGCATGAACGTAGTGGTGGTGTTATGGGCTTGCCGTGGTAGTGAGCTGCCTGCGGGATGAACCGGGGCTCAGTGCGAGTGTAGTAAGGGGGTGCTCATAGTATGGATTGACATTTGAGAATAACCAGGTGTGGGTGCCACGACAACTAACGGCTGGAACCTACAGTTACCACGGTGACCCCTCTCCAACAGCGACCAAAAAAAAGTATATACCTCGCGGAGCTCGCTTCTATCAGGTCGGCTGGGGGCGAGGGTCGTAATTTGGCGGGGGAGCCAAAGCCAACAGCTCGGCGCGTCGGGTCTACACCGGGGTTTTATAGTATATATTTCTTTGGACCGCCACACTGTATACCTTGTTGTCTCCAAGGTGCGCTTGGGGTTTCAGTTGAGCACGTTTCGACCAAGCGACGCGCATACCCAAAACGAAATAACAAAAATAAGAATCATTGATGTTTCAGCTCAAGGGCGCTGACGAAGATGCTGGATTACGCTAGGGCTGGTAGAGAAGGGATTCAGATCAGGGGAGCGGTCATAATAGGGGGCGAAAGGTTTGTAGTTATTTATGAAGCCAGGAGGAGGGACAAGGGAACCACCCTCGTAATGAAACGACGTCAAAGTTACGGTGATTCCGAGCACCAATAGTGTCCTAAGGGTACAGGTTGCGTTTTCACTGTACACACGTTTAGGTACCGGCACTATGTGGCATAGAGGAGGAGGGGGGAAGGATATGAGAACTTGGCCTCGATAGGAACGTTTAACAAGAGTCACGACCCCGAGGTCTAATAATCCATCGACACCCTTTTTCGTTCCCCCAGCTCCACAGCTTACCCGGCGTAGACGAGGAAGACTAACCAGCACCAATGCCGGAGGCTATTCGGTACACCAATACCCGGTCCAGAAAGTGTCACCCACACACGCACATATACACATGCACATACACACATCCCAACCGACGTCCGTCTGACCCGTCCGCTATGCATCTGTTACCACCGGGTCGCATAGTGGGCAATTCTTAATGTACAGGTTGGCGTAGAGACAAGTGTATTGACAGGCACACCAGCCACACAACGATCATTATGGTCGGGCATACGGAAAGGGCTAGATGTGTGTGGAGGAGTCGGATTGTTTGCGACAAATTCTATCGTCGTACAGCCCTGGCTGCAATGCCAGTGGTCCCCGCCCTGCAAGCTGGTTCTCGGTTGGAGGAACTAGGGGAAGGGGGTGGCAGCGGCTAGTGCCATACGAAGTAGGAGGCATTCAATGTAAACGACACAGTTACCGCGGAATAGATAAGGAGCGTAGTGTGACACAATGCGAGACATTAGGCAAGCGAAACTGAACGTATCAGTTCCGCCGATTATGCATTTTTTTCTTTTTTGGTCATGGACTCAGGTATTCAATATTCGTGACGTTGGCCTTGCGCCACGCGTCCGGTATTCATGCTACACTTGGGTCCAACGAGGCAGCGTGGGCGGTCACTCTACATTGAAGTACGATGCGGCGCTTGGGCACGCTGTCGGGTATCTACGTTTCAAAAGCTTAGCTCAAACGTCCCAGTCAGTGAAGTGTACTAGATATTGAGCGGTATGCAGGCACGACTGGGCAGTTGGATCTGAAACGAGTCGGGCGGATTCTCCGTTATCCTCATATGTAATCCGGACCTCGAAGGTTTAGTTGGGATACCGAGACGATATGGTATAGAGTGCCTCGATAGCTGTCGAGACACTACCCCGTCGGAATTTAAATCGATCCTGGGGTTCCCCCTTTACTATAACCTCAACGGAATACTAATGGACGGGAGGAGGGCAGGCGAAGAGGACGAACCAAGATCCCCAAAACGAAATCTACAACAGTCAGTAGATTAGGGTGGTGGCGGGGGGGGTGACATGGAGTTATGGGGAGTAGTCAGCTCAGCAAGGCACTTTCTTGGTTATCAGATGGCCAGGGACCATGGCTTGTTGCAACATCGAGGGTGGAAAAAAAAGAAGAGAAACGGGATGACGTTACGACTTCAGGCCTTGGTACAGGTCTAAGGACGATGGAATCATTTTGACGGCACCCCGTTTAGCCCCTTTATGGCGATCCCTCCCCCCCAGAATCACTTGGCACCGGTTGATGCGGAGACCCTTGACCCACGGACACGCACTAACCCTTCTCCCGCTTGAAATCAGGAGGGAGGGGTGCGGACTCTCCAAGTGAATCACTTCGCCGACGCAAAATATTGCCAACAAAAAAATGCGACTTCAAAGTACCGAGGGACCGAGGCTGGATGCCGACGGGAAAGTTCTGGATGGCCTGCAAGCCTCGGAGGAGGTACAGCCTAACAGCCAAAGATTAATGCTAAGGTTTGCTAGCGCGGTGAATGGTAATACAAGATGGTGAGGTCAGCTCAACGGCAGGGGAACGGAGTGAATATTATGTCCCTCACTTCTTCCTCCGCCCATCGAGGGTGCTTGGCGAACATAATTAGTAACCTAGTGTGGATGGCGAGGATTACATCTTGGAAGAGTAAGTATGCAACGAAAAAAAAAGAAATAGAGAGAGGGAGAGAAGCACTGGTTAAAGGGGCGTTCGGGGGACTGCGACCGACTCGATGGTCGGGTAGAGTAGGATCGAAAAATGAAGTGGTGCCAAACCAAGCCAGGGGCTGCCAGAGAATGCGCACAAGTGGGAGGAGTCGATACTCACGCCAATGGAATGTAGGGTGGCGAATCGAGCCGATAGCATTGTAATCCGGCGGGAAAGTGTTGCGAGACCATTGGACAGGTAGGTTTAACAGGCATTGTGAGAAATAGGGAGAGACCAAGACAGTCGCGATAGCCCCCTCCGCCCCGGCCACAGTCGGTGGCGATAGAGTCGTAGGGCGGACTCTATAGATCACTGTGTAGTAGGGCTCAAGGTCCGTGGGCCCGACATGGAAAGTCAACAAGGTCAGAGCGCAGTTTGGCGGTTAAGAAGGGGGAGGGAAACTAGATTTGATTTGTCCGCGGCGATGCTGGCCCTGCTCATCACCGGTTCCTGATCAAGCAAGGTGGGCTCTCCTTGTTGATTCCGTAGAACAGCTGGGTGTAAGCCGGGCGAGCGGTAAGTAAACAACTTGGAAGCCCCAGATCAACCTCACCTTTGAGCAAACCTGTGGCGCCTTCCGTAGGTAGAGGTCAAGAACGGGCAATTGGCCTGGAAGCAGTTCCTCCGCCAGTAGTGCTGTTACCTTCATATTTGGAAGGCGTCGGCCGACGCTAGCAGGGTTATTGGGCCGTTGGCTCTAGCTCCATTCCGGTCGGCCCCTGAATCCCGATGTGGATTGAGCAGGGGGAGGAGGCTCGCGAAATCGGAGGTACTATAATGAGGCGAGGAGGGTGAACATGGCCCCTATTTGGTGGGCAGAGAGGGTGGGTGGGGTGAGAAAGGAGGGCGGCATGTAAGGACTACTTAGAAGGAGGGACGCGGATTGAGTAACCATGGGGGCCCAGGTGAGGGCTACCTAGGACAATAAAGGAAAAAAATAGGCATGAAGGGGGTGCTAGAGAGGCCAGGGGAGGAGGTTGGTCGGTTGCGTTGAGCGTTTCTGATGACTTGAGTTGATTACGAAGAAAAAGCAACACCGGGCTGGATGCAATTAGTGAATGTATGGTAGAATATGGCTGCCCGTTAGGACTCTATGCATCGACGGCCTAAGCGTCCGTTGCTTCAACCATCGACGTAGCACACCACGGCGCATCAAGTAGGTTGTGTTTTGGTGATTGGTCTCGACGGTTGCCGAGCTCTAATGGCGACACAATTTGGAGAAATGGCTTTTGATCGTAACAGATAGATTGTTCAAGGATGGAACCACGTCCGCCAACTAATTTCGAGATAAAAAATCTTCTTGTTGATCGCCATTGGGTGTCCAGTATCTTTCGAGTGTGGGGGAGGGTACTATTAGCCATTTTACCCGGTTCTGCTCGCCAGGCTTCGGATCATCTTATGAGAGTCCTCTAAATTTATTTCAAGAATATAGTTTATTGCTTTAAAAAAACGCATCAGCTAATACCTATAATGACACGGCTGTTGTGATCCTACCTCCACCCGTACCCAACCTAGAACCATCTTTATAGCTCGATCGTGGAAGAGAGCTGTCGTATTGCTTAGCCAACGATCGGGCCATCGTGGCTGATTCCGATTATGCCGATGAGACTTAGTATAAGCCAGATGAGCGTAGTATTGATAGGGGTAATCGGCAACCAATCACCGCAAGTTTCCACGATAACGATGGGGGAGGGTTTAACTCACGCTTCGGCAAAACTCCAGTACCTCTGGCACATTGGCCACCATTGTGCGGTGTGGGATACAGGACTAAGGGGAGAGGTTCCAATGTAATTCTACTGATACCGTGCATGACGGCGACTTGGAAGAGTGTGGAAATGATGACGCTGATAGGGGTATAATCGAAACTACCGGCTCGGCCTAGCGACGCTGGTGGAACTGGTTGGGCCTCTCACCTCCCTGAAACGAGGATACGAGGGCATGGTGATGACCCGCTCATAATCGAATACCTTATTACCAACAGGCTACCACTCTAGCTCCCAAAGGTGATTTTAGAAGGCCCAAATCCGTCCAACGTGGTGATCCTAACGGTGGTTAAGCGGGAAGGATGGGGGGCATTCGATCTAACTTGCTCATAAGCAAAACGAAGGACCAAACAAGTGATTTATCTAAGACATACCTGCATGCCCCGAATAGATAGTAAGGGCCACCACCGACGACCTAGCTCAAGCGCGTACCGCAGTAGCAGGCTGGGGGATCAAGTACTAGACCGCTATAGGTGCTTTACATTTCTAATCGTACCGATAGCGTACACATGTCGGATCCGACACGATCAACGGGTTCCGTGAGGGCAGTATCGCCGATACGCTTCCGTTAAAGTTAGCTGATCGACGCCTAACGTACGTAATTAGTCAAGCGACTGGTAGTCGAAGCTCTGGCTTTATAGCGCGGAGAACTATCCCTCAATATTATATTCGTCACCTGTATCCACAAGTCGATTATAACGTAACATACCCCCCCCTATGGCCTCAAACCTCCTACGCAAAGGGCTACTGGTTCAACCTCTTTCAATCTCCGCTGCCACACCAACTGCAACGTAGTGATCCGTTCTATTCCGGAACATTCAGGGGGGAGGAGTGAAGGAAGTGTCATCCCTGAATCCCAAGTCATGTTGCGGGGCAATACATACTCCTGCCCCCCTCCCTCCCTCGTTTTGGTTACATGTCGATATTTCCAGGTCATATCCAAATAGGGACTCAAACCCTGGATTTCTAGTCTTGCGTAAGTTACTTGAATTGGGAAGGGCGACAGTAGTAAGCCTCATTGGGGGCCGTATATGGGTCTAAAAAAATCAGAAACTTGGAAAGGTCGCCAGGCCCATGCCGGTTAGACTTTCTGCGACGTGAGATCATCGATGCTGAGTAAAGGAGGGGGGAGAAGGGGTGTACGAATACGTATGTGGCTTGTTCCGATGAGCACAGTTCTTAAGAACATGGGAAAAAAGGTAGAGGTGGAGGAGGGGTCGGATGACTAACTGCCTGAAGGAAGAAATAGCTACCCTTGGCGGATAGTAGGCAGCCGTGCCCTCAAGTCACCAGGTTTATTCGACGGACTGTAACTAGTCACAATTATTAGGGGGGGCAGATGACGCTCGACAGGCAATCGAGCCGGCAATAGTACTAGCAGTTGTCAGGCATCGACGTTAGCCGACGCCGCCGCTGACGAAATGCATCGTGACCCATCAATGTTTTCAGTGGAGCGGCGCGTTTCAGCCACTGTCGCGTGTCCGTTCGGATTGACATCTCGAAACCATCCTTTCCACTACCTGAGCGACCCACCGTCTCCCCTCTCTCTCTTGCTCTCTCGCATTGGTGTCCAATTCGCGGGCAAGGGTTAGGGCACTGGGTTCGGTGTAGTTGGAAGGGCAGTGGTCGCGTGCGAGATGCCCCATTATCTCTTCATTGGCCAAGTTGTTGGAATAGAAGGGTAAACGGGCCGGCTCATTCGGCGGTGATAGCAACAGAAGTTTGGTAGGGACTGATACTCGGAGTCTGGCTGGTTTCCGGTTAGGCAGGGGGTGACGACTGGATTCATCTGGCCCGGCAGCCGCCGTGCTGCGTAGGTGAGCTAGGGTAACGACGCACCAAGATGTAGGCCAAGCGGCATGGATTAATGACGGCGAGTTAGACCCTACTGCCATTGTTCAGCAAGGGGCCTGTGGGCTGCATCTTGGGCTGTTCTTTCGCTGGCAACGCGAAAGTGCCTCCTCTGGCTGCTACATGAAACACAAGGCTTCCGCTGCCGATGTACGGCGAGGAGGGCTGGTGGATCCAGTTCAAACTGCAGTGCTAGTGGGGATTTAGTGGGCTTGTATGTGGCCGTAGGCAGTGTCAGCGTGGGGTACTGATGCTGGCTAGACAGTTGTAGCTAGGCCGTCAAAATGAGGAGGCGAGGGCCTACATTCCCTTGTCCGGCTGCAGGCCGATGGTTTTTTTTGATAGAAGCCATTATGGAAGTAACCGTGGTGTGGGGCCACAAGATGGTATCTTCCATTCTGAACTTTTCCCTCACTGGCTCAGTCATGCGTTATCCAGTTTCATGCGCCCCAGCCCAGCCAGCCGCGGGTGCTGGCATGGACCAGGGGGAGGGACGATTAGTGGCTCAATAGCGCATTGGCATACGGCTCGCTGGAAAACCCGACGCTCTGACCTTTAAACGGGCCCTTTACCTTCAGCGAAATGCCAACTATGACCCAGTTGAGCCCTTGCTTCAGGCCGGTAGCGGTTCTCAATTGGTAGTCGTAGCGTATTTAAGCTGGGCCGTGCCCCAAACGGCATTGTATCTAGCAGTCGTTCTTCTCTGCTGACCAAAATAGTCGCGGAGGACCGACCTCATTGCCGTG
>JANBPT010001096.1:167-14631 GCA_027575765.1 Tieghemiomyces parasiticus | reverse complement strand
ACGACGAGCCAGCGGACGGTTGATAACCGATAAAGACGGGTGGGGGAGAACGAGGTGTCTTGAGGAGTTGCCTAGGGTAGTGGTGGCTGCCAAGCGAAGCGGGTAGCAAGAATCGGTCAGCGCTAACCTTGGTAGTTGGCCGGCACCCGGGCGAGGAGGGGGGGGCTTGGCCCACCAGTGGTGTAAGAGAGCGAGCGGGGAGGCTGCAACGTTTGCCCCGGACAGCGCTGCAAGTGGCACACGTTGAGATGGCGGGAAGCGGGGCGAGTCATGAGGCAGCGCACTCCCAGAGGCAAAATACCTGGGGGCCAGAGGCTAGGCTCCACAGATGGATTGGGCCGCCCGGCGCCGATGGTTGGGCGGACAGAGGAGGCAGAGATACGGGAAGGCAGACGGCCAGTGGGTCGCCCGGCCAGGGTCGCGAACCAGCGGCAGTGGGAGAGATAGAGGTCAAGAGGGCTAGAAGCGGTGCGTATGCTGCAGGCAGTGGGCGCGTCCCGTCCGCGTGGAACAGAGTCACGGCGGTGCCAGTCATCACTGTACACCAGCCGCCAGCGGATGTACGGGCCAGGCTGGTGCGATGAGCGGTGAAGGGCGGTGGCGGTGGCGCCAGGCCTACGCCTGCTTACAGCTGCCGGACCACTGATGCAGGCCGATGAAGTATACGGCGGCTTGGTGTAGCCCTCAACCCCAGCGCCAGCCGCTGTGACCGGCCCGCCCTTACTTCTCTTCACCCACGCGGTCTAGGTACGGTGCGCAGGACGGCCTCACAATGGCTTTTTTCCCACCGGTCTAATCCCCCTGCCCTCTACGGCTCACCTTTCCCCCAGTCTGCGGGAAAGCACGCATCACCGGGCGGCGTGGAGGCGAGCGACGCTCGTTTGCTCCAGGGGGTTCCCACTCTCCCACTCCAAATATGGAAATCGGCGCACGCGCTTCCTCCCGCCTGTCGATGGCCAGCTGAAGTGCATGTTTATTAAAGGTGAATCCAAGACAGACGACCTGCTGGTCATCACTTGCCATCTCCAGGGAACATAATAAGAGGATACCTACCAGTAGGTGGTCAAAGCGACCCCAGGTTCCTCCACAGCCAGGTCTAACCTGGAGCTTCCTTTGGACGCCTGGCCTGGGGTTGTGGCGGATTTAGCTTATTGCGTACCCCCCCCCCAGCTGCTCTAAAGGGGAGGTTCCCCTGGATACCAGCTGGCGTGTCCACGCTCCCATCTCCAACACTTGGCTTTAAGTAGCCCAGTAAACAGCTACTAGGGGCAACAGCCCTTGTAAGCGACTCCCTAGACGGAGTTCCAGCCTATAGAATCCCACCCATCATCAAACCTGAGTGCACAAATATAAATTGCCACCGGCCCGTCCCCACATGGTCTGGAGGGTATTCGCCGCATAGCCGGCGTTGTGGCCAATCCACCCCTACACCATATATCAGCTCCCTACAACCCCTCGTTAGCCACTTAGCTGGTCGGCCCTGCTATTATACCCGGCAATCACCCTCCCATCTGACCTGGGCCAGTTAATTTATATCCGGCAAGCGATAGGCTCGATCGCCGATACCCCAAGAGCATCGCCGGGCCTAATCCCTTACCGTCATTTCTGTTGGCCAACAACGTCATTGGGGCCCCATTTCATTTTCACCGCCTGGTTCCTCCCACACCCCGGGATCAACCTACAATACCTCTAAATCCCCCGCCCTCACTCACTGCCCGCTGGGGGCAGCAAGCTTCTCCCTCGGACTTCCCCCTAGCAGCCTCACCAGAATATCTGTCCTGTTGTCCGTCCCCCCCCTCCCATCCCCTCACGAGGGTATCCGTTTTGGGAGTCCTGTACGAGGGGTGGGGGGGGGGGGAGCGCATGGTTGATATCCGACCGTATTACAATCGTCCTTGCCGTCCATCATCTCTTTGCATCAGGCTCAAGTTGGAACTAGGTGGACCCTACACGCTGACCGCCGCCGCCCCCTTGTTCTTCACTGCGCACTTGTATTTTGGCGTAGCCGTCGTCATTCCCCGCTCGTCACGAATTCCCGCATCTCTTCTAGGCCGTCTGATTCGCAGCCCGTCTGTCACTATGGCCGTCGGTTTTCTCGGCCGTCTGAACCTTCGCGTCCTTCTGGTGATCATCCTCCTAGTGGTGGCCGTCCATTACCTAATCACCCCCTTCGTTTCAGAACGCTTCCGTCACGCCACCGAGGACGAGGACCATGCCCGCGTCCTGGTAAAACCCGAGGTGGCTGCCTCGGCCCCGCCCGCCGCCGCCGTCGCGGCCCCAGCCTACGACTGGTCCAAATTCAGCCCCTACGATCCCCCGCCACGCACCGAACGCCGGGCTAAAGCGTGTTTTGTCATTCTGGTTCGCAACAGTGACGTGCACGACATGCGGGTCACCATGCGCCAATTGGAGGACCGCTTCAACAAGGATTATAATTACCCATACGTGTTCCTCAACAACGAACCCTTTTCGGACGAATTCAAGCAGCTCACTAGCAGCATGGCCAGCGGCAACACCTCCTACGGCCTCATCCCCAAGGAACACTGGGGCTACCCACCGTGGATCAGTCAGCAGAAGGCCGCCGAGACCCGCGAGAAAATGAAGGACATCATCTACGGCTCCAGTGAGTCGTACCGCCACATGTGCCGTTATGAGTCGGGCTTCTTCTACCGCCACCCACTCATGGACCAGTTCGACTACTACTGGCGTGTCGAGCCCGGCGTCGACTTCCTGTGCGACATCCGTTACGACCCCTTCATGCTGATGCAGGAGCGTCAGCTCAAGTATGGCTTCACCATTTCACTCCACGAGTACCGAGACACCGTCCCGACCCTGTGGAAGACCACCCGCGAATTTATGGACAAGTATCCACAGCACGTGGCCAAACACAACACTCTGCCATGGGTCACTGACCAGGCCCTCACCGACTACAACATGTGTCACTTCTGGTCCAATTTTGAGATTGGCAGCGTCAAGTGGCTGCGGTCCGAGCAGTACACCGCCTACTTTGATTTCCTCGACCAGTCTGGCGGTTTCTTTTACGAGCGGTGGGGCGATGCCCCTGTCCACTCCCTGGCGGTGGCCATGTTTTTGCGCAAAGAGGAGGTGCACTGGTTCGAAGATATCGGTTACTTCCACGGTCCGTTCTACAACTGCCCAAATCCCAAGGCCCTCAACCAGCACTGCCACTGTAACCCCAAGGACAGTCTTCACCTCAGCGGGTGGTCGTGCACTAAGGCGTGGGGTGAGCTGCCCGACACGCCAAAGGTGTGACGGTAACCGAACAAGGCCCGGGGCGTCCTTCCTAAGTCACTGCATGCTTTTGCCGGCCTACCTCCGGGAGCATCGCCGGTGGCGTTGCACTAGCAATAAATCAACCTCTGCCATTCAGACCGCCATACCACTCGGGGTGTCAGGCAAGGGTATCGGCTAAGGATTTTCCCATACAGTAAGGCGTGGTGAAACTCAGCCACTTGGTCACTTATCCTACTTCTAACCTTTGACGCGTAGATCCGACAGAGAAAAATGGTGGCCACAAGGGCCCCAAGCATGGAGTATGGCGCCGTAACCCATGCCAGATCAAATATCGAATGATGGCATCTGAATTTAGAGTGGAGCAACCCAACGTACCACAAAGAGGTCTGGTCATAGACGGGGTTGACAAGTCCTTTACCTCACCACCCTGATGCGATGTGTGTGCCTGCCTAGTTAGTGGACTACTTAGAAAAGGCCCAGCACCTGGTATCCCACAGACCTCAAAGCTAATGTGGTGGCTGTTTGGTGGTTGGCTTACCGCCTGGCTGCCTGTAGGTATGACGCTCCCAAAGGTGAGACATATCGCCAGACTGAAACCCCTCCCCCCCATTGGCCCCACCCACCCTTATGCACTGGAAGCCGACCGAGGGGTGGGCGAGTAGGTCGGTGACGGTGCGGAACCCTGAAGTATAACCCCACTGGGTACTCCATTGTAGCCATCACAGCGTTGCTTGCGGGCAGGTTCACGGCCCATACCTGCAACTGTGGCTATTGGCAGTGGCATATCGGGGAGTATGAGCTAATATGCTAACCAGCTCCTGTAACTATGCGGGGTGGGCATTTACGGTATACCAACGAACGCAATTTTGAATTCTCGGACAAGGAGTATGTAGCAACATGGCTCGATTTCGTGGCGGAAGAGTTGTAGGTGTGTACCCCTCAGGTTCCCCCTTCCTACAACATGTATCACGGCAGTCAATTGTCCACCTTGCCTCGCCGGCCACAGGGTCATTTCCCACTGACATTACGATTATTTCCCTCACCTCTACATTTTATTCTACACCGCATTCGTCCGTCCTCACGGTACTCTATCGTTTCGCTGCATCAACCTGTAAATCAATCGAGGCTATCTACGTGGCCCCAGTCCAGCTCCATTATCGGCAGGTCGACTCACCAAGGCCGGAGCGGCAGTCGCGGGATTTACCGGTGAGACCCGGGTAGCTGGGAGAGGGGGAGAAGGGTGGTTCACCCGCGGTAACTATTACGATTGCAGGGATTGATTTCAATACCAGGTTTCGCCCGATACTATCGACTCCCTTGTACTCCCCACCCCTATGCCTATTCTCTTTGGCTTTATCAGTGGCCGAACACCCCGCACAAGTGGCGGTTTTGGGAGGCCGGTCCGTGCGGCAGCGGCCAAGGCGGATGCGTGTGGGAGGGGCAGTAGTCGCGCCCACCGGCCGACTGGGCTTACCTCCCGGCTGCGCCCTGTGGCCTACTGTCTTGTACTCCTGCGAGGCTCTGATCTGAAACCGATCGACTTCGCCCACTCCTCCCCTTCTTTTACTGCAAGGTACCCTGTGCGCAGGGGGGGGGGAGGAGTAGTGCGTGGTATTTAATAAACTGTATTACCTGCACGACGCATGGACGCTACTCTTTCTTTTCAATTGCCTAGTGCTGCTAACTCTGGTTCCTTCACTTTGCCCCCCCCTTGAATTTTGTTACCGGCTAGCTTACCGCCCCTCCCTCCCTCTTTACACTATTCGTTCAATATGGTGAACGCTGGTATCAACGGGTTCGGCCGCATTGGCCGCCTGGTCCTCCGCATCTCAATCTTGAACAAGTCGGGGGTCAAGATCGTCGCCATTAACGACCCCTTTATCGACCCGGAGTACATGGTCTATATGCTCAAGTACGATTCCACCCACGGCCGCTTCCCTCATAGTATCCACGCTGAGAAGGACGCCATTGTGGTGGACGGGAACCGTATCCAGGTCACCATGGAGCGTGACCCGGCCTCGATCCCGTGGAGCAAGGCCGGCGCCGAATACATTGTCGAGTCCACCGGTGTGTTCACCACCGCTGCCAAGTCCGAGGGTCACTTTAAGGGTGGCGCCAAGAAGGTGATTATTTCGGCGCCCTCCAAGGACGCCCCCATGTTCGTGATGGGCGTCAACACTGACACTTACGACCCATCCATGAAGGTCATTTCCAACGCCTCTTGCACCACCAACTGTCTGGCCCCGATTGCCAAGGTGATGCACGACAATTTTGGTATCGTCGAGGGCCTCATGACCACCGTGCACGCCACTACCGCCACCCAAAAGACCGTCGATGGACCGTCAGCCAAGGACTGGCGTTCGGGTCGCGGGGCCGGCCAGAATATCATCCCGGCCTCAACCGGTGCCGCCAAGGCCGTGACCAAGGTTATCCCGGCCCTCGACGGTAAGCTCACCGGTATGTCCTTCCGTGTTCCCGTCCCCGACGTGTCGGTCGTCGATCTGACCTGTCGTCTGGAGAAGCCCGCCACTTACGATCAGATCAAGGCTGTCATGAAGAAGGCTTCTGAGGGTGAGCTCAAGGGTATCCTGGGCTACACTGAGGACGCCGTCGTGTCCAGTGATTTCATCACCGATACCCGCGCCAGTATCTTTGACGCCGAGGCCGGTATCTCTCTCAACGATAAGTTCGTCAAGCTCATCGCCTGGTACGATAACGAGTACGGGTACTCCTGCCGCGTTCTGGATCTCCTGGCCTTGGCCGCTAAGAAGGACGGGTCCCACTAAATGTCAAAGCTCGTATTGGAGGGTCGTTGGTCTCTCTTGCATCACCTTGCCGGCAGGCTTACCGTAAATAATCTTCATCTGGCCAATGGCTTCGTTATCTTTTTACCTCGGAGGCTATATAAAACCACTGTAGAGTAGAAGGGTTGATGGCTGGCTTAAAGGGGAAGTATGAGAGCCGCATGTGGGAGGGAGGGGGTCCTCATTAACGAGTGCGGCGCCCATAAACCCGCACCTGGTACTTTTAATCATACAAGCACTGATGTTTGCCCTTCATGCCTTCCCTCTCTGTCTATACAGCCTAGCTTCACACAGAAGCGTCGCAGCTTTTTACGCGACGTTAAATAAATTGACTCCTCCTCCTTTCTGTCTACACACGTGTATTCCATTCAGCCACGGGTACCCATTTCCAAGTGTTCCCCTTCCAGTACCATGCACACACAGCTTGCCCCCAGGAGGATAGACTATTTTAACATAGAGTCGCCGACCCTCTTAGGACCCTCTTCCATTTTGTTGGCTTAATTACTTAATATTACTCGAGAGTCCAAAGCATTGGCCACCTTGTGGTGAGTTTTCACCGCCGCCAGTAAATCTCCTTTACCCATCTACTCGACAAATTGATGTCTATCGGATAATAGACACCAGAATCAGGCACAGGATGTACCGGTTAACTTCCTTTAGAAGCTATACAGCAATGAGGGGACGGTTGAGAAAAGCGCTACCATATCCAATTAGATCCACAAAGACGGCTAGTGCCCATTGTTTACAACAGCAAACATGTACCTATAATCATTACGTCGTCAAGAAGATACAGCTTCATTAGCTCTGTATGCTAAGTAAGTCGTTGAACTGGGATCAGTATAGCCCACCTTCTGAAAATATACCTAAGGATACAAATAATAGATGCATTGGGCTTGAACGGCATTTGTATGGAAATACCATGTACATGTGCCACCAAAGGTTTCGGTTAAGCAAACCTCGAGGTCTTGGACATTGACATTGTAGATGTGGTAGGAGTAAACGTACTAAAATGCTAAAACAAGCTTAAAAACTTCAAACGGGGGCTGGGGATTGTTGTCTGGATATATTCTGTCGTCTATTGTATGGCGACCGTTAGGCCTTTTATACTTGAATGATGGTCAGCATCGATCAAGTAAATAGCCAGCCTGGACTAAGGGAATCCAGGACGATAGGCCGTGGTGGGACCGGGCGCTGGCATGAATAGAGGGGCGGCTAGGTAGCCGCCAAAGCAAGGGTAGAGAAGGAGAAGGTCCTAGAGGGATAACAGGCGGTGGCGCCAGTGAGGAAGGTACGTTCAAAGCTCGGGAAGATTGAACTCCTACCGAAAGGATATGTGAAGTAGATAAAGAAAGGAGGATAATAGATATAGATAAAAGCGTGAAGCCTGGATAATGCAGACTACCAAATAGGTAGGTCATCATTGATTGGGATCAAGCTATGATATGGGGTGTGTGGAGGCGGGAATGCAGCATCAGTCAATGCTTCAATGCGACTATCGTTGTGAAGGCATTCCAATCAGCCACACTCCGCTTAAGGCCTAGCACCACAAAAAAATTAGGGATTTCTTAAAATAATGAAGGCCAGTCGATATTTAGGCCCTGAAACACTTAAACGAACATAACTCCAAAACTAAGGCCCACACACCCAAACGACGCACACTGCGTTTGTCGGCAACAAAAGGGCTATTGAATGGCGTAGATCACAGTTCATAGTAGGCGTAACAACTTTTAACCGTTCCCTTGTCAGCCCCGGTTAGCCGGGCATGGAATGGGGTCCTTAACTAGGTATGGACAATCCAGGGACCTCAGGATCAGGGACGAAGATGCTGACTTTACTGCCACATCCGGCTATGCTCCGGCGGGTTGCACCAACATTCCCAATTAGCTAGAACTGATCAACATGGGCCACCGTGTTCTCACGGATAGTCCCTTGGGTGGGCCATACATTGGGCAATTGTATAGGGGCTTAGCGAGGGCAGGGGACGAGCCCCGCGATGTAAAGGCCCTCAGCTTCACCACGCGCTGTTAGACGGATGCCTGCCGCAAGCCTCCTACCACACTGCACACACGTCTTGTACAAGGGACCTGACGTAGGGGACTGGCGCAAAGGCACTGTCCACTGCCCAGTGTAGTTATAATGGCGGCAACCACGTCGGTCCCGTCATCGTATCGTTACAGCGGTGCGTGTGCCGCCAGGGCATGGGATACTGCCGTCACAGCGCACCAAGGGGGATCATTGGTACAGGAGAGCGAGCAGCAACACGCTCATACTACCCAACTGTAAGTATCAATGGGTATTTTTAAAGGGAGGGGGTGGGAATTGACGGCTAATGGGTACTTTTATTGAGCGTTAATTCGAATAACCTCTCTAGGTCGCAATGTGATCAGATGCCGTCAGCCAAGGTGACCTGATATCCATTTTAGGCCGCAGCCTCGCCGCCCGCGGCATCGGGAAGCTTGCCGCCCGAGGCATTGGGAGGCTTGCCGCCCGAGGCATCAGGAAGCTTGCCGCCCTGACGGCGAGTCTTAATACCCGCCAACCCCTTGCCGGCCTCGGTAACCCGACGGCCAGTCGAGGCACCCTTGTTTGTGCGCCAGTTATTGGCCATACGATTGAAGCCGGGTTCAGGGGTGGCAGAGACAGTAGCGACAGCCAGGACGGCAAGAGCAAAGGCGGCGGGGAGAGCGAAACGGAAATGCATGGTGGTGAAGTGGTGGAGTGGTGAGTGGATGGAGAGGAAGCGTTGTCGCAAAGACAAGGAAGGGTGTACTGCGGTACGTAGATGTGTGAGTGAGTGGGGATGAGAGTGGTTGTGTTGGGTCAGGTAAGGGAGTCGATAGCAGCCGTATTTATACTGGGGTGCAGAGCGGCGGCGCGGCTCTTTCGGCGGGAGCACGGCCGGACTGGAACGCTGGCCCTACTCGTCAACCACGCCCCGCAGGCACTTCCTTGCTCGATTGGTCTTCCGACTAGCCCGTTAAAATGACGGGCGGATTGGTATGTACAGCGCCGCTCATTATCCGATGGCCCTTGGGTCCTTTACAACTTCATTCATGCCTTAGTCCCTCCATCCACTGACCCTGGTCGTTTCGTTGATTAGCTGCCTCCCCCCGACCTTAGCAAACCCAGCGAAGCCAGACGTAATACGGGTGCACAGGTCTGTGTGGGCCGTGTCGAGCAGTCGTGGTGGTCGTGTCCGGCCAGCCGAGCGGCGCCGTCCGTTCAATTGCTGACCAAAAAAACGGGTCCGAGATTGCTTGCTAGATTAAATATTAGATTGCACCAAGAGCAGGAGTGTATGAAGGCATTGTCTATGGGCCACTTGGTGCCGATCGAAAGGATAATATGCAAGGACTGCCGGCGGCTGAGAGCCATGACAGGCCAAAGAGGGGCTCCACTGTCGACGGTGGAGCGAATACTGCATGGTTGGATCAGTCCATCTTTCCGCCTCAATTTCCGTGCCCTCCTCCCTAGTAGTTCTACCGAAAGACGTGTGGAACTAACTGCTGGTTGTGCCGAAGCCTCCGTCTGATACCGGTGAAAGCGTCGCTGGGCCTAGACAGTCCTGTTGTCATGGCATCAGGCTCCTGGGCTGTTGCGACAGATGAACCGATTTGGCTTTCTTTTTTTTCGTTCTAATCATCACTTATCAGGACTTTAGATACTGTGATGCCAGACAAAACCCAGCATGGGAGGATACAGACTAAGCGTGAAGTGATGATGGCAGTGAATGGCAGTGAGATTTGGGATAGGGACTGTTAACAAAGGCATGACATTCAACTATAACCCTTTGTTTGTTACTCCGTCTCCCTGCCCGATATTGGTGCCCTCCAGCCCCTCACCTGCAACCAGTTCTGTCCACTTTGACTGTTAGCTGATGCCTCACCATCACCCTTTTAACCCCGAGGTAAGGCACGCGCCATAGAGGGTGGAGCCCTCTTGAGTGGAGTCCGCCGGATGAGCCCGTTCATGCTCACCCTCTCAACTTTCCTTCTGCCCGCAGCATCACACCCGTCTGTCCCCGTCGTACCTTGCAAGGGAACAGTTAAAAAGTGTGACGCCTACTTTGAGCGGTGACCTACACCATTCGATAGCCCTTTCGTTACTGGCAAACGCAGTGCGCGTCGTTTGGGTGTGTGGGCCTTAGTTTAGGTGTTACGTTCGTTAGTGTTTTCAGGGCCTATATATCGATTGGCCGTCGTTATTGTAAGAAATCAACAATTATTTGGGGTGCTAGGCCTTGGGGAGTGGCATTTCGGTTGGACCGTACGTGACGACGGTCTAGGTCTAACGGCAAAACAAGGGCAGAATGGGTTGCTTACTGTTGGGGCTATTGTAAATAGTATGGGACCACGGCGGCGCCCCAACTATGCATAAAATAAATAAAAGAAAGCAATGATATAATATAAAGTCGGTAAAAATAACTAACAAGCCCTTGCCTACCCGCGCGGGCTTGCTTCTTCCACTCTTGTGCAGGGGAAGGATTTACCTCCCCCAGCATATCGCCCATAACCTTAAAGCTTGAGTAGCCTTTCCCCTAGAAGAGGATTGGCCATTATTTACGTTTCCTAGATATTGGCGTGTCCGCTAGATCCCTTCGAGAGACAAAGCCGGTGTCCGCACCACGTTTTGTGAGCGGAACGGTGGTTAATAGGTAGGGTGAGCATGTAGCACTCATTTTGTCGCTGGTTCAAGCCCTGGACCTGTCGTGTTGCTTAGTACTTTGTGCGTTTGACCGGAACCTGTAGGGTCAAATGGGTTGACTTGTTGTATGAATTAACTTCTTGAAGTTTTTGGTTTTTAGTTGATGGATTCTGTGGTGTCCTAAACCACTGATCCGATCAGTTGTGGCATCTTGGTCTTGTCTCTATTTCCATTAACCGGTTTCCATATTCAATGTTCCTTTGTAGCGACGACAACCTTCCTGATCTACCGGATGGCGTCTTCTACTTTGACAGGCGTCCCCGCCTCTATCCTTTTAGGGCTCTACTTCCTTCAATATTCTTCTCATTGATCCGGCAGTCGCGCAGCTGCCTTCTCATTATGCTTTGGCGCCAGCCCCGCTTTGCACTATCGTTCCGGGATTTATTCTAACCCAAGGTGTAGCTACTACGCTGGATGCTGGACATCCTTTACTATTAAAGACCCTCTGGGTCGCTACTAATAAACGATAGCTTATCCAACATCACCAGCTTCCACCGCTATCATTTCACTCTTTTGTAAGTCCCTTCCGTTTATTAACCTTTTACCTCTTAGTTCTTAACCATAGTTTCCTCTACGGTAGTTTTCCCTACGACAATAGGACACAATGTACTAAACTACGATAAAACAAGCTTAAACTTCAAACGGGGGTTGGGGGGGGTTATTATCTGGATATATTCTGTCGTTTATTGTATGGCGACCGTTAGGCCTTTTATACTTGAATGATGGTCAGCATCGATCAAGTAAATAGCCAGCCTGGACTAAGGGAATCCAGGACGATAGGCCGTGGTGGGACCGGGCGCTGGCATGAATAGAGGGGCGGCTAGGTAGCCGCCAAAGCAAGGGTAGAGAAGGAGAAGGTCCTAGAGGGATAACAGGCGGTGGCGCCAGTGAGGAAGGTACGTTCAAAGCTCGGGAAGATTGAACTCCTACCGAAAGGATATGTGAAGTAGATAAAGAAAGGAGGATAATAGATATAGATAAAAGCGTGAAGCCTGGATAATGCAGACTACCAAATAGGTAGGTCATCATTGATTGGGATCAAGCTATGATATGGGGCGTGTGGAGGCGGGAATGCAGCATCAGTCAATGCTTCAATGCGATTATCGTTGTGAAGGCATTCCAAGCAGCCACAGTAGATGAACCCGAGGAGTGGCTTAGGCGTGGAATCAAATGGTATAAACCATTTGCATATTGAATTATTCCTTGCACCACAACTTGAGCTTTTACCTCTTCATCATGCTGACTTCTAAAGCTCCATCCCCCCACCCTACCCAAGTTTACCAAGCACAATGAATGGGTCCTCGTTTATCAATACCATTGTGAGGGTCGCAAGGCAGACTATATTCTAGCCAAACTAACCATCACGCTTGGTTTAGCTGCCCCTTCCCACACCACCGTTAACAGGTGGCTAGCTTGCTTCCGTATGGGGCACTACTTTGAGGATGAGCCCTGGTCTGGCCGCCCATTGGATGACATTGGCAGGCTTTACGGAGCCATACTTCTGGAACCATTAGGGGATGCCCCTCAACTGACTACTGAACAATTAGCCCTTGCCTGTCACATTTACCCTAGTACCAGGTGCAATGTCCTGTGCAGGGGCCTGGGGCTGTGTAGCTACCTCAGCTACAGGGTCCCCCGTGACCTCACCAATCATCAGTGCCATCAGCGGGCACATTTTGCCACTAAGTTCCTGGAGGAGTTCAGTGGGACCAGTGACTACCTGCTGGAATCCAATTGTCACAGGTAATGAGACTTGGGTGTACGTTTATGATCCCCCTGCTGGCTTCAATTGCCGGAGGTGGTGTCCTAAAGATAGCCCTGTCCCAACTGAGACCCACCAAGGCCATATCCCACCCAAGGTGATGCAGACTATTTATTTCACCAGGCGTGGCCTATTACTCCTGAGTGCCAAGCCCCCTGGTATCAAGGTCTTTACTGAACTCTATGTAGAGTACGGGCTGGAGTCCATAATCCAGGCCTGAGTGGAGGCATGTGGAAGTCTGGACCGTCACCCCCTGTGGCTTCACCATGGTTATACACCACCACATTGTGCTGCAGCTACCCAGGCCTACATTTCCAACACCAGAATCAAACTTCTGCCAGCCCCTCCCTACAGTCCTGATCTTGCCCCCTGCGACTTCTGGTTAATCAGGAATGCCAAACAGCGACTGAGAGGCAAGAAGTTCAGCACAGTGGAGGCAAGTTGTGGACATCTGGCAATCGGGAGCTAGCCACACTCCAGCCAAATGACTGTAGAGCCTGTTTGAATAACTGGATAGAAAGGGCTTTCCAAGTGGTACAGAGTTGTGGAGACTATATTAAGTAAACACCATTTGACTTCGCAATTCTCATATTTTTTTGTTTCACCTATATTGATATTTGGTCACACACAATGATGTTGCAGTCTAACATATATAGGGCATCTAGCAGGTAGAGGCAGAAGCTGATTTTTACCACCTTAAGCCTATCTGTAAATTATTACTCCAGTGTCAGCCACTTATCTTGATCATAGTTCAATAGCCCACTTGGTCATAGCAGATTTTCTCTCGGCATTAGTGCATCTGGTAACCCGTGTGTGGTGAGCTGCATGGACAGAGGGCTTGGCAATGCTCAGTAGCCATAGTCATAGAGCCCCCAAGGAGGGAACTTATCAAATGTTAGCTATCTCAGCCTTACAATGGTCAACAGGCTGTGACTAGACCCTTCAAATGGGAGGGGTACAGGCGATTTTAGTGAGAGAGAGAGAGAGAGTCAGGCAGTTCAACAGCATATGCTAGGGGATCAATGAGAAAGGATACAAACTAAAATAGAGAGGAGCTGTGTCGTAGCCTAAGACCCTGCCCCCTGATCTGTATCCCAAGTGGGGCCAGCCAGCGGCCTTTCCGTCCCAGGTGGTGCCGCCCATCCTTGGTGACTGCACCTTATAGCGGCCGATTGATGGGGGGGCAGCTTCCTATCCCCACGGCGGCCCCACCCTTCCACCACCTTCATCATCTAAACCAGATGCCACCTTCTATTCTTTTAGGGCCTTGTCTTCTTGAAGAGGAGAATGTCCAGTGGAGTAGCCGCTATGAATGATGCTGGCTATTATTAAAGCATAAAAGACCTACCGGTCACCATTCAATAAAATTGCTAATCAGCAATCAAAGCATTAATCCACACCCAGTTTAAGCCTAAACCGGGTTCCTTTTATTTAGTAAGTTAAAGCCTACCCCAGGCCAAATCAAACGACGGAAACAAGGGGGGAACTGCGCCAAACAGTTGGCGACAAAGCCAGCTTTGCACAGGATGATAGCCTCTCTTCCTTTCATGGAGGGCATCACGACCAATCAA
Source organism: Tieghemiomyces parasiticus (assembly GCA_027575765.1). Classification (NCBI taxonomy): domain Eukaryota; kingdom Fungi; phylum Kickxellomycota; class Dimargaritomycetes; order Dimargaritales; family Dimargaritaceae; genus Tieghemiomyces; species Tieghemiomyces parasiticus. The sequence continues at coordinate 535 of JANBPT010001096.1, read as the reverse complement.
GTCAGGGTGTGAGGAGGAAGCGGGATCAACACACTTTATCGGCAGGACCAGCTGGGGGCGGAATGGTCAGGCCGTTGCTAGTGGCCAGTTTAGCACTGGCAGTTATCACCGCAGCCGGTGAGGGTACAGGGCTCGCACTGGCAGGCGGGGCCGCAGGTGCACTTGGCCTTATCGCCCCCGCAGTCACAGGTGGTCTGCTCATGGGTCTGCCTCTCGGGGCAGCCGCACTGGACGCTGCAGCGCTTGTCCTTGGTGCAGGTGCACTTGTCGGTGCACTGGCAGACGGTGGGGGTACAGGGCTCGCACTGGCAGGCGGGGCCGCAGGTGCACTTGGCCTTATCGCCCCCGCAGTCACAGGTGGTCTGCTC
>JANBPT010001095.1:0-14697 GCA_027575765.1 Tieghemiomyces parasiticus | reverse complement strand
CGTTTACCATGGAAATACCCAACCTTCAAGATCTCGTCAAAGCTACCAAATTGCAGTACACCGAACTGCTGGACGGGCGGCTTGACATAGATGCACCCTGGGGTGGTTTTGGCCTCCTCGAGCTGCTTGACACTGGACACGTAGGCGAGGCGAGATTGAACTTCCGCGAGGCTGGGGATCTTGGTGGCGGCGAAGGGGTTCCACCGGTTGATGAGGATGCGCCACCCGGACACGGCGTCGCCAAAATCCATGGGCGACGTGTCGTCTTCGGCGGCCACGTCCACCGCAAAGATCGTGCGCGCACCCAGACTCTTCATGACCTGTACGGGCAGGTTGTCCAGGTACCCGCCGTCGAGCAGCATGTTGCCGTTATCGCATAGCGGTGGCAAAAAGCCCGATAGCGACATGGAGGCCCGGACGTACCGCCAGAGATAACCGGTCTGGTGCACCTCCTCGCGCGAGAAGGTAATGTTGGCGGTGATACAGTAGTACGGCAGCCACATGTCTTCAATTTGGTGATCGCCAAACACCTTCCAGATGCTCCGGTTAAACTCGTGCCCCGTCACGTACGACGTGACCGGGTAGGTCAGGTCCAGTACCTGGCGCCACAGGCTGCTCATGCGCGCCGAGAACATGCGGGCCCAGCCCAGGATGGCCCACGTGTCGGAGTCGCGCGCATACAGGCCACCCACGAACGCCCCGATACTCGTCCCGCCCACGAGGTCGATCGGGATCCCGGCCTCCTCGAGCGCCCGGATCACGCCAATGTGGGCGATCCCACGCGCCCCCCCGCCGCCCAACACCAGTCCCACGGATTTGCCGCACAGACGGCGGGCCAGGCGCGAAAAATCGCTGCGGTGACCCAGGTATGCGCTGGGCGTCGGTGGGGTTTCCGGGATGAATCGCGAGTAGTACTTCTTAAAACGCACCTTGATGGTGCTCAGCGCATACCGCAGCTGGACACCCCCGGCGTGCGGGTGGTGGAACGCCGTCGCGGCTGGGTTGAGGTGGGCCAGTCCGGGCAGGGCCATCTGGACGTGGTGGTGGGCGTGGATCCATAGTCGGTGTTTGAGCCAGGACCGGGTCGTACCCTTGGCACAGTGGCGATTCTCGTGCAGAAGCACCAGCTCCTTCCGCGCCGTGGTCTTCATGCTCACCAGCAGACGTTCATACTCACCCACCGAGGGATCACCCTCGCCGAGTCCGACCAGCAAGATGCAGTCGGCCTGGCGGATACATTGCTGCGTCCACGCCGAGTTGGTTCCGCCGTCGGCTAGGTACAAGATAAGCTGGTGCTTCTGCTCCTGTTCGGCCAGCCACGACATGAACTTGAGGCGACCCATGCGGCTGAAGGCCCGCCGACCCAGGACCGTACTGGCCGTTGTGCTGTTCAGAAGCGCGGTCGATGTGCCGATCCCCGTCAGGGCTTCGCGCAGGTGAGCCGCAAACTCGGCTACGGGCACGGTCCGGTGGATAGGCAGGATCCCGACCGTTTTGAGGTTGACGTTATTCTTGCCCAGGGCCAACATGGACAAGCCCGCCGAGCCCAGGCCGGGCGACAGTGACGGCGAGGCGGAGGGATGGGGATCGAGCTGGTGTTGCACCAGCTGGTTAGTACGTAGAGCCAGGAGGCGGGCAATTTGGAAGGTGATCTCCGGATGGCGGGTGGCCAGGGCGTTGAACAGCATCTTGGGTAGGCGCACATACTCCGTGGCACGGATGGCGTGCAGTGTGAACCGGCGAGGAGTATCCGATAGTACCTCTAGTTCGCCGATACTCTCGCCCTGGCCAAACTCGAGCATCACGTCGAACCCTGAGTCGGGCTTAGGCTTACGACGGATGGCGCGTAGGCGGCCGTTGAGTACCACATGGATGGCGTCGGCCGGGGCGCCCTCGCGGTACACCACTTGGCCCGGGTTGGCCTGGCCCCAGTCGATGGCGTAGTCAATGTAAAGCACTAGCGGGGACAACCGGGTCACCAGTCGCTTGGCCATGGTGAGTAGGATCGCCGGGTGCTGGTCGAGGATCCGTTCCAGGGCCTTGCGCGGGATGAATCCCACCACCGAATCGCACAGAGTGGTGACGTGGACGAATGACGGGTAGTCACTGATCACCGAGAGGTAGCCGGCTAGACCGCCGGGTTTGATGTTGAAGAGCGGTGGTGGCGGGCGAGACCGAGCTGCCGCGGGGGGTGTCGCATGGGCGGAGGCCGGGTCGGCGTTCGCCGCCGCCGAGAACCGGGAATGGCGGGTGGATCGCGGTGGGATACCAGTTGGATACCCACCAGCGCCCGGGGTGGTCGGGTTCATGGGTGAGAAGGGCTCTGGGCCCCGGCGGGTGGCAGCGCCAGCTTTGGGGGACTTGTTGCCTGCAGTATCTTGAGGCTTACCCGTATTGGGGGCATCCTGGAAAGCCCCTAGCATCCCGTCGATGACAAAGAAGATTCCGGGGGCGTGTTCGTGCTGCTGAATTAGCGAAGTACCCTTGGGTAGGTACAGCAGTTCCAATTCGCGGCGTAGGTCAGGACCGGGCCCGCGGATCGAAGGCGTGGAAGCGCCTGAATCGGAATCGGACGGTTCGACCTCGGGCGCGTAGGGACTGTGTCCCAAGGTAAAACGAGCGGGGTGCGGGACAGGTCCGGTGGACAATCGGAGTGGGGATTTAGGCGCTCCGGCCGTCGTACGCCAAGCCAGGTGGGACGATGGGTTCATAGGGCTCATCGTACGAGCCAGCGGCCCAGCTACGGTCGGCACGCGGGACAGCCCTAGGCTTAAAAACATGGATTCAAGCACCAGGTCTTTCACGGCGTCAAAGGCCTCCCGACCGCTAAAGTTTTCGGCCTGCAGGGTGAGGGGCTCGGCTAAAAAGTCCGGAGCGGGACCGGAGGAGGTCGCTGCGCCGCGGCTGGCATCCGCTAGACCCTTCTCGAATTCTGAAAAGGGCATAGGGGGTTGGGTTCGGCCCGGAAGGTGGAAGGGAAACTCAGTGGGGGCGGTCGGGGCTACCGTGGTGGTGGTCGGGGTGTACAGGCCCGAGAGACCTGCGCGGCCGCAATAGCCCGTGGCGTACGCGGCCGGGGTCGACGGTACGCCGGTCCCAGAGTTTTGGCGGGCGGCATTGAAGCGGGAACGCAGGGCCGGGGTACGGCTGGCGTGCGGCGCCACCTTACTGTTTCGTGTGAACGTGGCCCCCGGGATCAGATCGGTGGTCACCCGGGCCTGAAGGAAGTGCGCCCGTAGGTGATTAAGGGACAGGGCGGAGGCCAGCGCCGGTGGAACGCGATAGTGGCAGGATTGCATGATGGCCCGCTCGAGGGCGTGAAGTTCCTGGTGGGCGCCCAGGTAGTTGTGCAAGATCATAAAGGTCGCGCGCTGGAGACGGGTCAAGATGACCTGGACGATGTGGGCTGAGGCGTTAGGGTACTTTTTGTTGAGCCGGTGGAAGGCCTCAACAGGAATGACGGCCAGGGTGGTGTCCACACTGGCCCGCGCGATGATATCCGGGTGGACCGCGCGGCTGGCGTCTACGGGTCGGACCGGGCGAGCCGGGTCGTCGGTCGAGAGTAGGGTGGCCTCGGTGCGCAGGCCCGGGAAGAAGGGGTCGACCGGGCGCGACTTGGTGGTTCCGGAGGTCTCAGTCGCCAAGGAAGCCGTGGAAGCTTCGCGGCTCGGAGCGGCGTCAGTGGGCCGGTGGCGCAGTGGAACATTGTCAGTAAGCAACGACAGGATGGTGAATAGGCTTGAGAGCGTTTGGCCAGCGTTGACCTCGGTGAGCAGCTGGTGGCGGTCGAAAGGGTCGGTGTGGGTGTCGTCTTCGCTATCGCTGGGCGACACGTCAGGGCCGGAGAGGTAATCCTCGGCGGCTTCCGTCTGGCTGGACTCGCGGGCCAGGTGATCCGGTGGCACTTCAGCGACCAGCGGGTCGTCAGTACCCAAGGCCGAGGCCGGCACCGCCCCACTGAGATCCTCGTAAGAAGCAGTCCCGGAGTGGCTAAGGACCGGGGCCGGAATGTCAGCGGCCGGCGCGGCGTCGGGGAAGGGGGTGGGACGGAATGACCGGGTTCGTGGGGCCACACGGTGGGGTTCGGGTTTGAGGTATACCTGGACGGAGCCATCCACCACCATATAGAAGCTGCGGTCCTCGTGGTCGTCATAGAACATGGTCTCACCGGCCAGCAGTCGCCGGGTCTGGAGGTGGCGAGCCAGTTCGTGGAATACCGGTTGCTCAAGATAACCGAAAATCTGGATGGACGACAGGAAGACACTCAAAAAGTCGTGTGGAAAACTGCCGCTCTTGGGGCCGGGCTCATCGGTATCCACGTGGTCCTCGTCCAGGAACGAGTCCGGGTGCAGGTCGAAGGCCTCGTGAGCGCCGTCAGGAGCCGCAGGGGGTTTGGGCAAGCGAGAGTACACGGTGAGGAAGTAATAGCGGACCAGACCATACACGGCGGCCAGAAATAGGGCTGCCGCGATTAGGATCGTCTTGAAGTGGAAGGTTAGGGTAACTGTCAGGCTGAGGAAGCTGTACACTTGGGTCGGGACCGTAATAGTTACCCAGGTGAGCACTCCATAGACCATGTGGGTCAGCCAGCTTAAGGCGCCCGGGGAAACCCCGTCGCCGACGAATTCCGCAGGGGCCTCGGTGGCCAGGGCCTGGACAGCGTGGGCGGTCAGGCTCGCCATGAGGAGCACAGACGGTGCAGCGGCTGGCAGGAGGGGAGGACAGTAAAGTGCGAATGGGGAGGGGCAATTGGCACGGTAGGCGATGTAGACAGAAACGGCACCGGTTGAAGAAGAGTGGACGTATGAGACATGTGAAAGGGCTGCCGAGTGACGAAATGGGGGACCTCGGACTTGGAATAGAATGGGGAGGGGGGTTCTCCAGTTTCCTCTGTATATACACTACTCGGTTAACTCGCTGGTGGGAGGCACGGGACAGGGTGGGGTGCGAGAAAGAGAGAGGGAGGGAGGGTGATAAACAAGCCCTGGCGGGCCGGTGACACATGCAGGTGCTCCAGAGGCTGAGAAGGAGTGGTTGCAGATGGAAAGTATTGGGTTGGCTACCAGGGCGGCCCAGGGGGGGCATCAATGCGTCTGTCTCTAAACGATCACTCCTTTGCTAGGACAGGGTTTATGCAAGGCCGTGCGCTCGGGTGACACTTTGTTAGCAGGGTCCTGCCCCTCCCCTGGCCAAAAGAGTGACGGATTCGAGACCAGTGGGAGCTCACATCAACCTTACGCGCGAGTAGTCTCAGCCCAGAATCGTTGAACGAATATACCACAGGTTGGGCTCCGACCGCTGGGGGTGGGCACAACAACTGTGTAACGGCTTTCGTTAGTCAGGGTCCAGCTACCGGGGATCGCTCCTGCTCTCTAGCAGATCGATTGGCGGCTGTTGAGTAACAGCAACCGCAGGCTCTTTAATAGATTAGGGGCGACCAGTTTTCGATGGCTAGTGTCCGGTACGGCGGCTAGGATCGGTCGAACGATATTAACCGCTCTAAGGGTGTACAGGCACAAAGTCGGTGGAGAGGTTCGACTCGCCTTCAATCGTTCATGGGTGCCCGTTCTGCTCTGTCGACGGTCAGCCGGCTCACACTACATAATACCTTGTACAGAATGTGATCCCAAGCTATTGCTGACTGACTTCCAATGGCACCAAGCTAGCTTGCCCCAGAAATACGATTATTTCAGGACTGCGCTCTACCGCTAGTTATGGACGCACGAATAAGTCCTTGTATCTACCGCCGTTTTTAATTGATGTCCAAACCTGCTACCAAGCGTTTCTAACCTTGCGTACCCATTATCTTTGTGACGGGATCATTTAACCTATTCATTGGGGATGTGCCGTATCTGTTTTATTTCCTAGTGTAAACCCCCCCCAGCCTCGTTTTCTCTACGACCCGTTGAAAAGGTGTCAATCGCCTTTAGCCCGTTTTCCATCATAGCCCGTGTTATTGAAGTACCAGAAAACGCTGTTAGTCAGACAGAACGCCAAGGGGGCTTCCTTTATATAAAAATAACTCCTTGGTGCTACTCAGCTTACTCAGCTAGCACCTATCGCAAGCGCGGATATGTTACGTGGGTGCACCACTCCCTCCCCAGGAGAGACAGATAGGATGAGTGTAGGGTGGCTACACTCTGTTAGACGCGGCGTTGTTAGCCACCAGGACTGGCAGGACCAACTGGAGTGGAGAGAAGGAATAGGTTCCGTAAAGGGACCCGCACTCACCTGTAATCAAACTCGCTGCAGGGTAACTCAACGGGGCCTTCTCCAATTAGACCCACAATAGCGAGGGTCATGGTGTTACACCAATGAGGCGGTGGATAACGGCCTCACGATACGGGCCTTGAAAAAAAAATCTCGTGTGGAACCATGATGCGGTTGACAGTGGGTGGTCGTTTGGAGACGCCAAGATCGCAACAGTCCCCCCAGTAATGTAGATTTCGCGCCTCAAAGGCCCAAGAACCGCCACTACGCTTGTGCCCCTCCTCTGGCAGACTATTTAGTTGGCGCCTGAGATCCCCCTGTCTACTCGACTAGAGGTTTATCTCACTGGCCACAATCCCTTCCCGAAGACCTTTGTCATCTACCACCTTTTCCAGCCGCTGAGATTGTTGGCCACGAACCGCTCACAGCGTACACTAGGGCTCTTGAAACTCCCCCCCGTAATTATTTCGAAGCATGCTTCCTTTTCTAGCATTTATGGCTGCCTTAGTCGCGGGGTGTCATGCTGCCTCGATCCCGGTAGACCAACTCTCCTACTATTACGACTATGTCATTCCGGATGATCTCCAGCCTGCATTATTTTTAAGCAACCAGCCCCCTCCCATCAATCCTGACTGTTCACTCCAGATGAGTCAAGGGTCTGTTGATACGGATTATTTGGATTTGGATCATCTATTGACGTATGGTGATCACTCACGCGGCTGCGACATGTACCAGGCGGCACCTGTGGTCCATTCCGCTGGCTCCTCTCTTCCAGGACCGTCCCTAAGCAATGCCGGCCACACCTCATTCCCGACCTTACATCCGATCAATGGTGGCAGGCCCGTTCATCCAATGCCAGCCCCAGGATATAACAGTCACGCCCCCTTCGCGGCCCAGTACCCGATCGATGCTAGATACAGTTCCGACACGACGCACCCGGCATCCCATATGCCCGGGGTCCCGGTGATACCGCATCCGAATACTTTGGTAGACGTGCAAAACTGGCCTTCACTAGGAGAGTCCGACGCTTCGTCATACCGTCAGTCGGTATCTGCCGATTTTGACACACCCAGCCTACAGGCCGAGCCTACCTCCTGTGCCAATCCACCCATGATCTCGGAAGGTGATCAGGCTTTCCACTCGAACTTAGCCAATTTTGTGCGAGATATCGAGGATTACGGTCGACAGTCGGCTGGGGGCCGGCAGAGCCTGCGCGAAAAAGTCGGCACAAGTGCCGCCGATGTACAAGCCTACCTTGCTGGAGGGGGCCGGGCCGACCTGATCTACGTGCTTTACCATCATCCGGGCCTAGAGGGTGTAAGGTACATGAACCTCGGCCATCATAACGAAGTATTTGACCTTGCGACTGTGGCGAGTTGGCCCGGTCTGGTTTTCATCGGCAGGATAAATCGGTTGGAGGACCCTTCCGTCCAGCTACCGCGATTCACTGATACCATAGTGAAGTTAAACCGCATTCTATTGACGCTGGGCTTTTGGAAGTGTGGTTGAATTTGTCGTAGGAAGTATAAACTAGCTCTTCACACTAAAGACAAGCAGAATGTCAGTGTTTCTTTTATTTTTTCATCTCTTATTATTTATATAAATATATATGTATAGGTTGAAACTTCGTACCTGCATAAAAATTCCCCCTGTGCGAGAAATAGTGGGAGGGGGACAGAAAGCAGCTGAACCAGCAATCGGTCGGTCTGGTATATATTAGCGGTTCCAACCGCAACTGTCATGTCCCACACCCTTTGTGGTATTTCCTTGCCATACACACTTTATACCCGTGGTTATTGGTAGCCAACTCTACAAAAGTAGAGCCCCAGAAGACGATCAAAAAGTGACATGCTCCCAGCTGCCAGGTTCGCCTTGCAGGCTGAAATCTACTTCACCCGCGGCTATGGCTGTTAGTTAGCTCACCTTCCGTATGTCACTTGGCTGGCTTAATATTAGGCCTTGTATTACTCAGCTTACTCAGCCAGGTACCCTCCGTGAACGTGGATATGTTATCGATGGCCTCCCATTTCTTGTCAAAGAAAGGAAAAGCAGACTATTGGCCGACTGCATGGCGTTTGCCTCCATGATGGCCGGTGTCAGGGTACACAGAGGCAACGAGTCCAAGGGACCTTATCGAATGGGATGGACCTGCCCTTGGGAGGCTTAGCGAATCATGGAGTATACGGATTACTCTTAGCAGCCAACACCGACAGTGGAATTATCGGACATGGTCGTACACAAAGGCGGCGTTAGCGAAAGGAATACTACGTTTTTTTACAGGGCGAAGCGGTGAACTGTCGAATACATCCTTGTATACCAGGCTAAAGTAGCAAGTCAACGAAAGAAAAAAAAACCAAAATTTACTTCCGACGTTTGAAGCACTGCAGGCCCGCTTCGGTCGTTTGGTTAAAATTTTCCGATCCACTATTTAAGTGCTCAACTACCAGTGTTGCCACTCTTTCTCACTTTCTTCAAACCAGCACCACCGCTTAATCCGATTAGTCGTTCGTCGCCTGCATCATTCCCGAACGGCTCTACTTTGGTTTCCAACAATATCCGACACTTCACTGCCTAGATTTGTAGTACAGTACCGCCCTTATCTTCGCCATGATTACCTACCTCATCCTTGTATTTGCGTTAGACATGACCCTTGGTAGCGCTTCAGGCCACTGGGGCCAGGGTCAATATTACCGCAAACCCCCTACTACGAGTGGCCTCCAGTCACGCGTAAATCCCTACGACCAAGCTGGTAGTCTCGATATTGAACAATTCCTCAATACATGCCACACAGCTACCGACCTGAACGACTTTTCCACGTATCAGGACTGGGATCCCATGAACTACCCCAACGGCCCCATGTGGTCGACGCCCTACGCGGACCATGGGCAAGAGCCTTCCTTAGCAGCACAGTACCCAACCAACAACCACGTGAATACTCATCGTATTCCCCCGCCACCCCGCATATCTCAGCCCCACCCGATTTCGACTTTGATTGATTTTGATGGAATGCAGAACCAGCCCTCACCGGGGGAATCCCATGCGTCGACGTTCGTGGACTCGGTATCAACACTTGGCCTCAACTCGAAGGCCGTACTCGCAGCGCCAACCGCCTTCGAAATGAAGAAAACCTTCCGCTCGGCGCTGACCAGCTTCATAGATTTACTGGAAGAGTATGGTAGGCAGCGGACTGAGGGAGAGCAGGGGCGCCAAGCTGTGGTCGATAAACTAAAAAATCGCGCTGTCGCCCTGAAGATTCGTCTTGACCAAGGGGAACGGGTCGACTTGGTCTACGTGTTGTACTATACCCCAAACCGCGACGGAATTTGTTTCGTAGATCTCGGCAACGCCGATCTTCCCTTGGACCCTGAGGCTGTGGTGGACTGGCCCGGTCTGACCTTTATCGGTACAATTCCTCGGCTGGATGACCGTGCCGTCCAGATAGAGGAATTCACTGCTATGGTGGCTCGGCTGAATAGCATCTTCTCGGCGTTGGGCTTCTGGAAGCAGCTGCAAGCGTAATTTACTTCCGGTACTTCATTTATTTCCTATGGCAGGCCCCATCAACTCTTTGGTTAACGTAAAGCCTTTGGTTTACTCTGGATTCAAGTACTAAAATATGTATACAAAGCGGGAAAGGAAGTGGTGAGTAATTCACATCGATAAGTGTGGGGGGAGGAGGAGAATGGACCTTGGACTAAAACAGGGGGACACTCTGCAGTGCTACCAAAGTGGGATAGGCGGCGGAGTAAAGTACAGACGGACTGGGACACCTCAGTCTACCGGTAAGCAATGGGTGTCAATAATTCTACGATTACCGAGCTTTTTGCCCTGCAAGTCACTCGATACGCGTCTCGCGTTCCACATGCGCCATGTGGTATTCGCAAGGGGTTGTCCCACATCGTCAATCGATCTACTCTCAGCTCTTAACCATCACTCGCTCTCCCTCCTCTCCCATCTCGTAGCCTTCCTCCTCCGTTGCCTTTGGCCACCTGCTTACCCATACTACACGTCACACACTCAAGCCGATCCGGTCATACCTTCATCTCCTCCTTCCATCACGTCACACCACCATTCCACCCTTCCTGGTCCGACGCTCACGATGGCGGCGACGGTGATCGAGATTCCACTCCAGGGCTCGGTGGACAACGTCCTGGAGATAGATTGTAGCCAGCTGCCACCCCAGGCCAGCGAGCTATGCGAAATCCTCATCCAGGAGGAGGCCCCGCTCCGGTTCTACCTCCAATTGGCAATCGAATACTACAAGCGCAATCAGGCCGATGAGGCCATCCATATGCTCAAGGCTGGTTTATCCAACGCCAAGGGGGCCAGTAATTACCAACCGAAGATTCAACTGCTTAACTGCTTGGCCTCCATCTACCTGCAGAAGGCCCGGCGTTCCCATCTCAATCCGCTCGTGGGGGCCTCCGCCGCGTCTGCGGTTGGTGAGGAGGAGGCTGCTGCCGAACAGGAGCAGTACTTTGAGTTGGCCACTGCCCTGTTCAACGAAGCTGACCGCATCGACCCCAACCAGCCCACGACCTGGCTGGGGAAGGGTATCCTGTACTGGCTGCGCCGCCAGCCCGACCTGGCCCTCAGTCAGTTCAGCGACGTCCTGGAGCAGCAGCCGCACAGTGTAGCCGCCAAGTTCGGCCTGGCCCGCGTCTATTTTAGCCAGAAGCGCTACCGCGACGCCCTGGCACTCTACCAGCAGTTGCTCTCCCAGCACCCGACTGGCGTGCCCGATCCACGCCTCGGTCTGGGCCTTTGCTACCATAAGTTGGATATGGTCAGGCAGGCCAAGTTGGCCTTTGAGCGGGCCGTGGAGATCAACCCTCGCCAGGTGACAGCTCGGGTCCTGCTAGCTATTCTCTATTTTAACGAGTTCAAAGCCGCTCGCCAGCGCGGTGAGGATCCGGCCCCCGTCCAGTTGTTGGAGGTGGGTCTCGGGTACCTCCGGGCGGCCTACGTCCACGACCGGCGGCATCCGGTCGTCGCCGATCTGATGGCCGACTATCTCTTCACCCGTCAAGACTACGCCGGTTCGATCGCCTTCGCAACGGCCGGAGCGCTCGCCGCCGACATGCACGCCATCGAGGCCGAGTCACACTACCAGCTGGGGCGCAATTACCACCGACTCGAGGACTTTGATCGGGCCCTTACCCACTATCGCCGCGCCACCGATCTCAACCCGCAGCATCAGCTGACCCAGTTTGGCCTGGGCCAGGTATACCTGCACCGTGGTGAACTGGCTGCCGCTCTCGAAATCTTCCAAGGTTTTGTGAAGCGCTTCCCTGATTTTATCGAGGCATGGAATCTGGTGGGGTCCATCTTTGCCCGGATGCCCGACCACCAGCAGGACGCCCAGGCCGCCTTCGGCCGGGTCCTGGCCCTCGTGGGCGAGCGGACCGCCGAAGCCGGCCTGGCCGTATCCCCAGGGCTCTACATGGATATCGGTCGTACCTACGAGAACCTCAACCTGGGCCAGGCCCTCCATGCGTACCAGAGCGCCCTGCGCCTATACGAACCGCCCGCTGAGAGCGACGGGGCCGTAGCCTCGACGTCAATGGCACCCCCGACCCTACTCAACAACATCGGGGCCCTACTCCACCTTCAGAAGGACCTGCCAGGAGCCGAGGTCCACTACGAGCGGGCCCTCACGGCCGCGGCGTCCGACCCGGCCGTCGCCACGACCGTAAAATACAATTTAGCCCGGCTGCGCGAAGCCCAGGACCGGCCCAGCGATGCGCAGACCTTGTTCAAAGCCCTGGTGGCGGACCACCCAGCCTATCTGGACGCCTACCTGCGTATGGGCGTGTTAGCGCAGCGGGCAGGAGACCCAGCCGCCGCCGAGACATGGTTCCTGGATGCCGTCGACGTGGCCCCGAAGGCTACTATACCTGCGATACTGCTTGGCCTTCATTTCGTCGCACAACGCGACCTCAACACCGGCCGGCGTACCCTTGAACGGGTTCTCCAGGATCTTGACCGCCACGATACCATGGCTCTGACAGCAGTAGGAAACATTCACCTGCGCACAGCCCGTGGTCAACCCGACAGCAAGGTGCGTCATAAGTTCTACCGGCACGCATATCGGTTCTTTGAAACGGCTTTGACGCATGACCACCGGAACCTCTACGCGGCTCACGGGCTGGGAATCCTGTTGGCTGATCGGGGGCGCTATGCTGAGGCTCGCAGCACGCTGACGCAGGTCCGGGAGGCCTGCGGGGACACCCAGCCGGCTGTCACATTCAACCTCGGCCACGTTCTGGTGGGTCTGGGCCAGTACCGTAGCGCCGTCCTGCAGTATGAAACAGCCATCAAAAAACTAACGGCACTCCCGGCGTCCCACCCAGTCCACCGCGAGCTGCCCAGCCATGAGCTTTACCTGTGCCTGAGCCGTGCCCAATACACCATAGCCCGGTCCGAGAAAAATGAGTCCGTCATGGCCCAGGCTCTGGCCAGCGCCGAACGAGCCCTCGAACTGCAGCCAGAGGACTTGACCGTAAGCTACGACCTGGCCCTGGTGGCACAGGCCTACGCCCAGCTGGTGGCGGATAAACCTACAGACCAGCGCAGTGTAGAGGATATCACACAGGCTCTGGTGCACTTGGAGCGGAGCCACGAGCTGTTCGAGGCCCTGGCGCGGCACCCGGGGGTGGTACGCCAGCCCCTGCCGGGCGAACCGGCCCCGAAAGATCCGAAGCCCGAGTGGCCCTACGACCGTAAACTGACTGAGCAACGCATGCGGTTCGGTGAGTCCCTGACTAGTAAGCTACGTAAACACCTTGAGGAACAACAGCGCCTGGCGGCCGAGCGCGAGTCTACTATTGAGGCCACCCGTCGCCGCCGCGAGGAGGAACGGCAACGAGTGAAAGCGGAACAGGAGGCCCAGCACGCGCGCGAGGCCGAGGAACTCCGACAGATAGAAGAGTCTCGCCAGCGCATTCAGGAGGAAGTCCGGCTGCGTAATGAGGAGCTCTCCCGTGCGGAGCTGGAGAACTCTGACGGGGAGCCCGCCGAGAATGCTCGCCCCCGCACCAAGCGGCAGCGCGCCGAGGCGGTCCGCGAGGCTCACGACCATGCGGACGGTGGCGAGGATTTCGACCCGGACCGCGCGACCCCCGTCCGGTCACGTAAGACGGCTGGCTCGGGTCGACGACTCTCCCGTAAACGTGGTGCCGATGAACACCTCAGTGACGATGACGGCGAAGCCGACTCCAACGGCCCGCCCGCCGATCCCTACAGCGGTAGTGGCAACAAAAAGTACAAGTCCAAGGCCTTCATCGACAGCGACGAGGATGTTGCATAGGGTCACCACATGGAGGGCACATGCCCTGCTAGCCTAACTGGCTTCACCCTGTGCGGACCAAGTATTATTCTCCCTCTTTGATACTTTGTTAGTATGATATCGACTGTTTACTAAATCAATGTTGATAACTCTCGACCCGTGCGGCTAGCAAGGCCCAGTAGAGATGAGAAACGAGGAAACGTTAGCTGCTGAGTATCGGTACCCTAAAGTTTGGTCTTTTTAATCAACTGATGAATATCTTTTGATTGGACTCGTTTTCAACTATATTGAGGAAGTAAGGAAGCGAAGGCTTTGCAGAACCCTTTGCTCACCACTTTTCTCCTGTATTCGTTGTAGACTTTGGCTTTCCCACCGTCGCTATAACTCTTAAACCTACAGTCTTGTATGGCATTGCACTTCCCCCCCCCATAATTTTTAAGTTTCAATTCTCCTCTTGTGTTTTATAATCCCCATTACTCTAATATCGCCCTTAGCTAAAATCGACAATCAAGATGCGATGAGAAACAGTAACGATAAAACTATCAACAGACCAGCGCTAAGAATCGTCAACTATACCGATTCATACTTCGCTGATGCGAACATTGAGGTTTTTGCAACGACAATTATTACGGTTAGACCTTAATGGGTCATTACTGGGGCACTATCTTGGCAGGGCATATTTGAAGGATTCCGACCCTCGATGCCAACCAAAAGCTAGCTACAGAAGGTCCGGACTATCAGACCTACCTAGACTGCCTGCCGGCTTCATACCTGGGCGGCTCTAGAAGTATAAATATGGCAGGAGGCAGGTCCCTTATTTGCAATTTAGTTTACTCTGCCTAAGTGTGTCAATTTGTAGCTTATTGTATGGGTACCACGGTTGGGAAGTGAGGGTTTCGTAATAAAATCTAGGTAGAAAGGGCCAAAAATGCGCCCAAGCTAACAGAGTTTCAAATGCAGTGTGTCCCCTTTGGATATTGCAATACCTATTATGAGCTAGTTTAAGGCTCTATCAAGACCCATAGCAGTTCAACCTTGACAGGCCATCAAATTTCTAATGGCTTCAATGCCGTTGGTTTTCAGCTTCGCCTGCCAGATCTTGTCGTCGTCGAGAATGTACGCTTTACTGGGTAGTGGGCACCGTTGCGTACTGAAACTGGCCGCTCTGTTCGTAGTCGTACATGTCCAGGGCCACGATG
>JANBPT010001094.1:0-14723 GCA_027575765.1 Tieghemiomyces parasiticus | reverse complement strand
CACTCACACCGCACATCAGTTCCGATTGTACGTGGTTGACGGTCGTGTAAGCGCCATCGACGACGATGCGACTGGGATGGGTGGGCGTAGGGGCGATAGGGGGGGGTGCTCGGCGCCCAGCTTCTTCTTCTTTTACTCCCTCCTGGACGCCTACCTTTCTCCTCTACGCATTGCAAGATTTTCCTTGACGGGCTTGCTCATCTACTTGGGCTTTATTAAGCCGATTCCGAGTTTTCGTGTTGGGTAGTGGGTCGTCTGGCTCTTGAATAGGGTTGCTCCTGATGAAGGGGTGACGGGGTGGGCACCGGGGGGACGTGCAAGCCCATCCTTCGACTGTCAGAACCCCCCAGGATCGCCGGGAGTGAGGAGTGGCGCATAGTGGTAACATCCTCCCCGTCCCATCCCGCACTCGTTTGCCAAGCGCTAATTGACTGACCCTCCATTAATCCAAATTGCCGCCCCTGCCCCTCCGGACCCCGCGCTTTTCTTATCCTCGGTTCGCCGCCACCCCCTTAAAATGCCTCCCGCATCCCCTATCCGCACGTCATTACGTCCTCTACTCACTCTTCGATGGTGTCCTGTCAGCTTGCATCAGGCAAAACGTACGCCCTTCCCTATCCGCGGCCCATGTCCATACCTCATCGGCCGGATAACCTACGGTCGCAAGGTGAGCCGCCCTCAACCTCCGCTCCTCTCTCGCCCCCGCCACCTGCCCTTAGCCAGCTGCCTGCCCCCGTTCTGCTCCCGACAGCCGCCGTTACCGTGACCCCGACGGCCCTCTCTCACCTGGCCCCACCGCGGCCCACCCTCGCCCCGGCTGGCCGGCACTCCGACCTTGCTACCTGCCCCTCCAGCACCAGCCCAGGCCCCCAAAGTGCCCCACTCGCCACCCGCACCGGGCCGCCCCATTCCGCCGACGCTTTTCCACCGTGGTCTGCGACGGGAGGTCCGGCCACCGCTGGTCCTTCCACTCGTCCCCCCGACGCTCCTCACCCGGACGCTCTTCCTTCTGCTGACGAGGATACTGGTACCGAAAGTGGCCGGGTCTTCGCCTGCCTAGTCTGCGGCCAGACGTTCCCCCGCATGCACAATCTAAAATCCCACGCCGCGGTCCACGAGATTGACCGGCCCTTCCAGTGCGACAAGTGCAGCCACGCTTTCCGCCGCCAGCATGACCTGAAGCGGCACATGAAGGGCCACACTGGTGAGCGGCCCTTCACCTGCAACCGCTGTGGTCGCGCCTTCGCCCGTATGGACGCCCTGAACCGCCACCAGCGCGCCGAGAATGGCCATGCCTGCAATGTCAGCGCTAAGGGTGCCCGCCACCCGGCCGGTGCCGACGGCGCAGTGGGCGATGGCATGGGGTATTCCGACGGCGATGACGGGGCGGACGGAGCCCGCTCCCCACCAGACTCTGCCCCACTGCCCCGGCCGCCAGGCGGGCTCACCGTGACCACAACGCGCGGCCAGTTAAGCTCGGGACCGCAAACCGCTCGCCCCGACCAGTCCAGCTGGTCGGCTCCCGTCCCGCGCTCGCCACCCCAGTCTCTGAAACGTCACCGCACGGACCCACATCTGGAAGTGGCTCTCGGCCGGCCCCGGATTCAGGGACCTCCAGACTACCCATCACCCCTGTCCTCCGATCGCGCCAGCCACCAGCTACATCCTCACCCGCCCCATCCGACCCTTCCATACCCGCCAAGACCGGAGGCGGCGGGTGGCGGTGGCAATGCCGGGCCCTCGCTCTACCAACCCCCACCCCCGCTGCGTCGCCTCTCCCACCTGGACCACTCCCCTGCCACCACCACTGCTGCTGGTCCACGCTCGGCCGTGGAGTACCCCACCACGACATTGCGATCCCCCGTAGCGTACTCTCGCCGCCCTGACGGCCAGCCCTACTCGGCCACCCGCTGGTCTCCACCAGGGGCTGAGCGCGGCGGACTGCGGCACTCCCTGTCTGGTGCATCGGATCCGCACCGCGCATCGCCTGCCCGCTCGGGTCCACCAGCTTACCATCCTCGGCTCTCGGGTCCGCTTCCCCCTCCGCCATCACGCGCATATGGCGACCGACCCCGCTTGTCCTCCCATCCGCCCCCACCGCCTCCGTCATCAGCTATGACCAGCTGGACTCCCGAGTCTTCCTACGCGGCCGAGCTAGCACGTACCCAGGAGTACGTGCGGCGTTTGGAGCAGGATAACGAACGGCTACGCCAGGATTTGCAGCAGCTGCGCGCCGAGCGCTCTCCGGCAGTCAATCCGTATAAGCGGCCATCAGTTGGCGAGGGCGGGTCAGCTCTGTCGCCCTACCCACCAGGGCTGACCCGGTCGCCACATGCCGTTCCCGACCATGGGGCCCCGCCCGACATTTCACGGTACTCACTCAATTCCCCGTACCAGCCGCGCACCCCCGTTTACCCTGCACCGAATGGCGGAGCCGAACCGGCCATGCCCAGCACCTCCACGTACCCGCGCTACGGCGAGCCGGCTTACCGGGCTTCTGGTTCGCTGGATGTCCCACCCACATCATCACCAGCAGTGGCGGCGGTAATTGCCGTGGAGGGACCCGGAGCTGACCGGCCGTTGGGCTCTGAGCGCGTTATCCTTCGCCGGCCCTCGCAGCTCGATATCGCCCGGTTGCCACCCCCAACCCTACCGCCGATCGCGACAGCTGCTTCCGGCTACCCGTCGGGTTCGGCAGGCTACGACACCCGGCAGTTCCCCGCCACTACCAGCTCGCCCGCACGCATCCCGGTCTCGTTCGTTGAAACTGGGCCCGCTTCCGCCTCACCGGGCGGTTACCATTCCTCAATAGCGTCCAGGCCGATATATGCTCCGGCTCACCTGGCTTCATCTGGACCCCTAGCGTCCGCAACTGCCGCCAATTCTACTCCGTCTCCCACCGCGTCCGCCCGGCCCGGTGCCGCACCATCCCCTGTCCCGGTCACCCAGTCGCCAGCCCCTTCCTCCGCGGCCTGACGCGTCCTCTGAGCTCGGTTGTAGCCCATGTGGCCCAACCCCCCGCCTCTACCATCTATCCCACGTCTAAATCATTCGCACCTTCTCTCTAATCGTTAGTACCACAGCTCGCGTACCTGTTGCGCGGGAATGTGGAGCGCAAGTGTCCCCATCCATGTCTGTATTTCTACTTTGTCGATGTCTCCCTCCCTCCTCCTTCCCCTATCCTAGTATCCATCCTTCCACTTGATCAGCCTGTTGTTCATCTTGGAAAGATTCTCCGACCCACTCACATATCCCTGTATTGCTGCTTGTGTTTTCTCCCCCCTTTAAAATATCAGGTCGCAGGCTTCTTGCCCGCCAACGTCTTAACTGGTTATTTCGCCTGTACGTTTTCGTTTTGCCCCTCCGATTTATATTCTCTCGCATTGTCTTTGCCATTTAGTTACATTTACTCGTTATTTATGGGTATATATTTACGCGAGCCAGAATTCTGTTTTTTTCGCATGCGGCATTTTATTCGATCCCCGGCATCGTTTGGCCAGAGTACCATTGTTTGATCTTGAGTATAATACCCTTTTTTAACTTACTAGGTATGTTTCAAACGGCCCATTGGTTGTGAGTGTCGCATTGGCAATCTCGTGCGCTATTAGTATTATTCGCTTATTTTTTGCGTTAACTTGTGTCTGATAATGCTGTTTGCCATCCCCCTTTGCATTGTATGATCCTATTATCCACCATAGCGTTTCAGCTGGTGTTCGTTAGTCTATGTGGCAACTTATGCAACTGCGACCAAGCTTACATAGCCGTCTCTTGATAAACGCCCATCTCTGAAAGAAAAGGAAGCGGCAGGAAATGAAGCCGCGGAGTGGCGGTAATTCTGCAGCTTTGGGATTAAAAATGGATAGACAAGTTTAGTAGTAAAGCATATGATTGTGAAAACACCGAAAACTCGACGGCTGTGCTCAGAGAGGGCATAACGTGTTGAACTAGGTGGCCTTTTTGGATTTCTTCTCCTTGCGGCTCTTCTTCTCTTTCTTGAGCTTCTTCGGACGGGGCTCCTCGGCGCTATCGACTTGCGGCCGGGGCTTGGCCTGTTGGGGCACATTTGGGCCACCTGTGACGAGAAGAAGGAGCGAATGGAATGGTTATTAAGCGTTACAAGGAGAGATGCTAGGTTAGTAACGATGGCGCCTATACTTAATGTCCCCTTGGCCTCCCAATGACGACACGAGCCTACGTACCGATCACCAAGCGACCGCCCTATTCTCTTGCTTGAAGATCAATGGTCGGGGGGGGGATAAATCGATTCTCACACCCGAGGGGGGAGCTAGCTAAAACTATATATATATCGTTATGATCACCCACGCTACTTACCTGTATTGAAACCGTTGGGTCGGAAGCGAAACTCGATACCAGCGGGTTGTTGCCGCTTTACGAATGGTCGCTCGGAGATCAAGCGAGCGACGGCGGTATTATCGGGAACCTTGTACTGGGTCTGAAGCACGAGGTGACGGGTGATGGGCTTGGTAGACAATTGCAATATGCCCTCCGCGTTCGGAATCAGCGGGATCAAACTGTGCATCTCCTGGCCGCCCGTAAATTTCTCCGTTTCGACCTGGTCACCGGCCACGAACACGCTCTCGCCTATGGTGTTGCGGGCCGTAGCATCCCCGTCCTTGTCGTTATCATTATTAGCCTCATCTCCACTGTCATCATCATCATCTTCATCATCAGCACCACGGGTGGTGCCCGACGGGATGGCGTCGGTCGGCCGGCTTAGGAAAAATTCGTAGGTGGGCCCGTCCTCGACCGAAAACTTGGTTACCCGACCCTGGGCGTTGGGATGCTCCACGCGAGACACATTGAGTTCCAGACCGCGGAGACTCTTGGCCCGGAAATCATTCGGGACGCGGATCAGCCATAGTTCCTGACCGTCCGCGCTCTCGGCCTCGCTGAACACGGGGTTCCTGACTTCATCGATGGCTCGGAACCCCTTGGGGGTCTTGGTATCCGCAGCGGACATGGAGGGGGGGTTGAAAGGAGGACAGAAAGAGGGCAGGGGTTAGATAAGAAATGGGGCGAGGTTTGAGGCAAACCGAGAACACAAGGAGGAGGACGGGTTGGAATGGGAAGAAACGTAGAGGGTAGAGGAGAGTAAATGGGCCACTCCATGCAGATCCTTGGGATAGCGCTAATCCCCGGAATCGAGGAGAAAGTTCGCATGTGCACTGGGGTCCTTTTTTTTTTTTTTGCTTTCTCTCTACCCGGTATAATTTTTTAGGGATCGATTTGATTGGCTGTCATTTAAAATCGGGTTCAATACCTCTCTCTCTCCCTTTCTTGCTTGCTAAACATAACACTCTAACGTGCGGATGCGGGGTATCTGTTTCTTGAATCTCCTACTAGCGCTCTACAATTCTGCATTGGGGTTTCTCGGGTGAAGGTGGGTCCTGTCAATTAGTTTGTTGCAGGACTCCCCTCAAGAAAAAATGGTATTCGGATAGGGTTAAAAATAGTATATGTTATTCTTTTGGTATCTCTTGGTGACTCGTTATGGCTGGTCAATGGACCCCTTCTTGCGACTCAGTACTCCTTGCAATTCCGACACGAAGGACACCTTGGCCATTTGGGCCGCTCGCCTTTCGGCCTCCGCCGACCGCTTTTCCCGCTGAATTCGGATCCGTTCCTCCCGCGGTACAACCTAATGATGATATGGCGTAAGTAATTAGGTTGAACAGTGTTGGGTAGTAACCGGAATGGATTATCAATATTTGTGCGCACCATGGTGGAATAAACATACGATCGTGTAGGTGAGCCGATAAGTTCAGTGGAACCTCTCGTGGGGTACTTACACTGGGCCGTGGGGCAGCAGAGGTCTGCTCGGCTAAAGCTTCGAATACCCGTTCAACACCGTCCGACTCGGCGTCGATCACTGGGTCGCAATCGTGTCGGAACACCTCGCCCGGTTCCACACTCTCGGCACTCGTCGCTTCGTCATCATTCGCGTCCCTTGTACTATCCGTGGTGGTTATTTCTGGATCTAGCATTGCGGTAGGCACGAGCAGTAACACCAGCAGCCTATGCGTTAGTTCAACCGCCCAGCGTAAAGCTAATGATTAATAGTGCCACGCCATGGTATGGGTAGAGGATATATATAAATTAAGCACTTACTCCCCTGTGAAGGTGGCGACACTATGGTCTCAAGGGCCCGAGCACTAGCTTCCCACTGTGCCTCCAGGTGCTGGATATCCGCCCGTAGAGAATCGTGGTAAGCCTTGACCGCTGCCAAGTTATCTATGTAGGAAAGGGGTCGTTGGGGAAGATGATACACCCAGCTTTTTGATGTTAGCGTCAACACAGAACCCACAGTATATGTAGGAAGGGTATGCCGAATAATTGTCAAAGTTATGGAAAGCGGCCAGTCCTCGCCAAGCACTACTTACCACTACCCTCTTCCAGGGACTGTGTACACAGGTACAACTTGGCCTGTACGCCGCGCAAAATGTGGGCTAGCCCACTCAACTGAGATAGGAAGGCCTGTTGCGCGGGCGGCAGCGTGGTGGGTGACTCTGACGCTGGGAGCTCGGGAGTCTCGAAATCTGGAGTGCGGTGACGGTGGTGAGGTAAAGCCAAGAACTTTGTTGTCACTATAGAATACATTCGATGAAGAGCGATATACTCACCAAAAATAGGATGTCCGCTCCAGACACCGTAGGTTGAATTGTTGTTGTTTTTGGGAGGGAGGAGGGCTTACCTGTTTCCGAGTCAAAGTTGTCCGTGACGCATTGTAGACAATCCTGCGTTACTTCCGTCGGGGCACGGAGGGCCGCAAGGGCCTCCCTACAAGTGTCCAAATCCCCCTCAGCATAGGTGACGACGAACCGCTGCAGCCAGTCCTGACGGAGTATATGGACGTCGGTGAGGCACCGTTTCAAATCCTGGAGCGTCAACATTGTCTCCGAGTCGCCATAGGGTGGCCTTTCAGCAGTTATCTCGCGACCTTCCGCTTCAACGGTATTGTCATCCGCGTCAATCAAACCCAAGTCAGGCTCAGGTATATGCCAGACCTTGAACTGGGTGGCCAAGACATTAGCCAAACACCGGCGCAGCCTTCCACAATGCTTTGCGGGGGATTGACTCTCGATGCGCGAGATGGGCGGCAGCGGGGTGGTCAACCGGTACCCGCGGGCGACCAACTCGACCTCTTGGACGGCTTTGATCGTTCGCACGCAGCACCGGTCGAGACGCTGGCCCGTTTGGGCCAAATGGGTTAGGGCGGCAACCACAGTGCGCTGGGCGTGGTCGGTAAAGGCCCGGTTAAGTACCCGGTAGAGGGTATGTGCCCCGACGGCGAAGACCGCCAGACCAAGGCTGAGGCGTGCAGGCCGCTGGGTAAGAAGGAAAGGCCGCCCTGGCGAGGGGATGGTGGTGGTCGCTGACCAACGTATCAGGGTCGCGCAGAGAACGCCGAGCCCTGCGGTGGCTAAGGCCCAGCTACCTTGGAGAACCAAGCTTGGCCGGAAGTGGTCGTAAATGCTAAAGCTACTGACCCCCCGTCGCTGGTTAGCGCTGCGGCGACGAAGGCCCGGTTTGGCGGCCCGGAAGACCGTTAAGGGGTCGGCGGGGGCTGGTGGTGCGGAGCTGAGGACCATTCGAGCTAGGCCTTGATGGTGATGCGGTTCTGACAATAGGGTCAAGGCAAGCAGGAGGGTATGTAGCAAAAAAAAACGGCAAAGTCGAGTACGGTAGTTTCGCAATGGGGCAAACAGCGCTTCTAAAGCAGAAGTCAGGGACCTAACCAACGTCGGTTATGTCAAGTCTAGAGGATGAGCTTTAACTACGTTTTTTTACACCGACCACTATACCCTAATTTCCCCTCTTGCGAATTGCTGCTCATCATTTTTTAGAACCCGGTCTCCAACCCACTCCACAGCATCGTTGAAGCCTAGAAGCCGGCACCCACTACCCTCCACGATTCCGAGTGCGCTGCCCTCCATCTCACCGCCACCACCGCTCCTTCCCACTCTTCACATACACGAGATGGTTAACTTTGCCGTCATTTGCGCAAGTAATCAAAACCGTAGTATGGAAGGCCATTGTGTCCTGGCCAAGCACGGGTTCGACGTCCGGTCGTTCGGGACCGGTAGCGCCGTACGGTTGCCCGGCCCCTCAGCTGACAAGCCAAACATCTACCAGTTCGGCACGCCGTACCAGGATATCTATGCTGACCTGGTGAAGAAAGACGAGCAATTGTAAGCTCTTCAGAGGCCATTCGATAATTTTTTCTTTCAGCACAGAAAGAAGAGACAATGACTACCGATTAGAGAACTCCATTCTAGGTGGGCAGTGTAGAATAACCCATTTACCGATCTGTCTTCGTTCAAACCACTTCCCCCCTCCGCGCACGCTATATTCGACGAACCGAATTTAACTTACAGGTATACGCAGAACGGCCTACTCACGATGCTCGACCGGAACAAGAAGATCAAGGAGGCCCCCGAGCGGTTTCAAGGGTCTCGTGGCACATTCGACGTGATCATCACCTGCGAAGAGCGCTGCTTTGACGCCGTCTGCGAAGGTAGAGTCCAAATCGATTTCCTACGGTACCGCTGGGCCGAGATGTCAGCGGCAGCCCACGTGTTTTGCGAGGTTTCCCGCATGCCTCTCCCACTCACCCCCCACCCTCGGGGGGGGGGGGCGGCCGCCGCCACTCTCATTTATTGACCCTTTTAACCTATTTCTCACACCAACCGCATGTCTCTTTCGTCGGGTTTATTCAAAACTCGGCCCCCTCCCTCTCACCACGGTCCCATTCCACTTGCAGAGCTCGTCAGCCGGGGGTCACCTTTCTGCAAACGCGTACACGTTGTAAACGTCGAAATCAACGACAACCACCGGGACGCCTCAGTCGGTGGCGAGGTCATCCTCGACCTGGCCACGCGGATCCAAAACTCACAGGATTTGGACCAGGAGATCGAGACCCTTATCGAGCAAGTGCAGGCCGGAACGTCGCATTCGCTGCTTTATTCTACCAGCTACTATTGAATACATGAAATTAGAGAACAGGGGCGGAATTGTCAGGGAATGGGATAGGGTGCGTATATGGACGATGCTGGGTTGCAGTGAAAATAGGCGGTTTACCTAGCCGTGGAACTGGTACACCCCGTTTTGTTTTCCAACAGCTGTGTACTCAGTCCCTCACCTGAAGGGGGGTTCCAATTACTATATTTTGGCTCGGTAGTAACCAATTGTCGAGAGGCCGTTCTCGATTGCACCAGTGAGAATTTACAAATCCGAGCTTGGGCACACCTGATATTGATCATATCGCAGCCACCATTATGGACCAGTATGGTGACGGCCCTAGTCGTAACCGACCTACTGATTCTTAATTCGTCAATATTACAGTTCGAAATCAGTTTGCTGAAACCATCCCTCCTCCCGCCCACTCCTTCCCATCCCCTTGTGTAATAAAAGTGCATGATGTCCGTTTTGAACGAGTGGCTGTGGGCTATTGTACTAGGAACGAGATAAGACCACAAGGGGAGAGGGGGTTTAGTAAGAACGGAGTTTAGATCCTGGATAGTGCGGTGAGGAGTGTTGGTATTAAGGACGGTTGGGAGACAGAGCGGGGTCAATGGGAAACAAGGATCTGTGCCCCCCCCCACTGTTAGGCCCAGGGTGCAAAGAAAGAAGTGTGTGCGAGGAATTGCGGCCGATTGAACCACCAGCTGCCCTACTCTACACTCTGTATACCATCGGGATGATTAGCTTCCAGTATGACAGCGCTATCTGTCTTGAGACTTACTTCAAAGGGCAGTGATTAGTCCTCAGTTACTCGGGCCCACAACCGCACAATGCCAATTCAAGTTCAGTGCATTCCGTGTGAGCAGCCGGTTGTGCATGGTTATGCTTGGCATGTCATCGCTCACCCACGTCCCCCCACCATGATTATGTTAACTAGTCGCTCCCTATAGGAGTTTAAAGCGTTGGATAGCTGCCGACACGGTTGACCGCCACCGTCAGGTCGCTTTTACACGCTAGCCCGTACAAGAAGCCGCCCATTCCGCGAGAAATTCTAACATAGGCTGCCGCTGCACCTTGGGATTCAATGTGTTATAGCAGCACCTTGCCACTTTTGATTGTCAAAAAAATAATACACCTTGGAGCCCCTTTGGGTTATCCCCCCCCCGCCTTGGTAAAATATATATAGGAGGAATAGCTACATGACCTTTGCTTCTATTACGCCTCTGTACTATGCACTAACGGATGGCGGGTAAGAAGAAGAAAGAGGAGAAAGAGAGGACAAGGTACAGATGCTGGAGGTGACGTGGCTGGAGTCGCATCGTCAGATAATACACCACCAGTGAGAAGGCTGGAATAAGAAAGAGTTCCAGAACTGTTTTTAGGTTTAAAAATGCAAGCGACAATACGACAGCCACATCTCATGTGAACAATCTATAGATAACGGGGGGGAGGGGGGTTCCTATACTGTACTGGGGGGCATCGTCAATTGCCTCCAACACTCGGGGCCTTATATTCTGAGCTTCACAATGGATGAATTACTGAGCGCCCTTTGTCATGCGGCGGCGGTCAATCCGCCCCCTCCCTTATAGAAAAACACGCCGTAGCCCATACTATATAGAGCTGCGATCCCGAATGGTCCATCGTCTATTCACATTCGTTGTGAAGCGCCAGTAGCTGCGCAAGAAATATTAGTTGACAGTGACTGATGTGAATCTCAAAGAGGGGTGGTATAAATGGGTCTGTGTTATGGATGACACTCGAACCGCAGCGGTTAGAGGCTGATTGTTTTTACCAGCCCACACTAACGAATTTGGCCTGGCTTGCTGATGAGAACTGGGCATTGGACTTATAGGGAAGCCATACCCCACGGAGTGGATGGCGGAAGTGTACTATTTTTACTTTTATTCAACAGATGAGGTCTGGCTTGTTTGGGGAGTGTGACAGAAATAGATTGGATATATAAAAATAGAATGTATGGGGGGGTGGACGAGTAGATCGGGTGAGGGTGCGGTTAGCGGCGAGGTACCCTTCTTGTCTGCCCACCATGGGAGATCACCGTATAACCAGGTCGTTGTCAAAGGCCTGGGGCTAGGCGGCATCGCAACTATACTAGATCGTGGATGGCACAGGTGAGGTCCACCACTAGTGTGACTTATTTTGAAGGCCATCCGTCGGTGCGACGGTGCTGGCTTCTGAAGACTGACAGTAGGTTTGATGCATCGGAACGGACAGGAGTCGCTTTTGACACAGATAAGAAAGGTGATCAAGAGCTCAGCCTCACACTATTCTCCCCGATCAGCAGTGCAGATGTCACACCATAGGCTCTTGTCGGAAAAAAAAATGAAGACCTATAGTGTGGCAAGGTGGTAGACTTGACCAACCAGCACAGGTCCCTTCTTGGTTTCATGCCGAGTCTTGTTGCTGAAATCTCCCCGATAGTGGGCAGGTTGGGCGCTAACCTATCCTATTCCACTTCAGGCTGGTTGCATTACAAAGGAGCTGAAGGCAACTTAGCCTTATCGCCGCACCATTTAAACGTCCCAGGACATCAATGGCTCGCAGATCAAACCCCAAAAGCCCGTTGATGTCACTTGGTTAATTGTGCTTATCCCTGGCCAACAACCATCTGAAGGCTTCAGTAGCCCAGCGTCAGCTACTTTCTAGCAAGGCCCTGGGGAGCCAAACCAGGACGTGATCCCCGCTGGTCAAACAACACCGCCGATCCCACCCGCCTTAGTTTGATATGGCTGCTCTATCTGGAGGCGGTGCTTTGCCGTTGTCTGGTGCTGGATAGACACAGGTGGCATTGGGTTGTTCCATTGAGGCTGCGACGTGGCGCGGCCACAACCTCCCCTGCCTAATATTAAGGCGACCTCTCCTTGTTGTTATTGTAGTGGCGGTGGAGAGCAGTTTGGAGCACCCGTTCGTTTTCCTGAACGGCGATCCATTGGAACTTCCGCTGCGACCGGATTGGGTAACCCCGTGGGCCAGTGAGATTAGGAGCCGGAAAGTCATAACAAAGTGGGGGTGGGGGCCGTGGAGTAGTTGCAGAGGGACCTGGGGCAAAGCTGCGAAAGCAACGGGGCCAACTCCGGTCGTATGTAATGACCACGGTCGCCCACGGGGAATTCATTTAACGTCGCCTAACCTGGTCGTATGCGGACTGGTGAACAACAAGTCATCATGGCCCCTACTTGGCCAGTACGACGTCAGGGGTCAGTTAATAATGCATTAACTAGCCGACGACGTGTTGACCCACGGTACCGGCTTTATTCCATGCGGGTCACAGCCCTCCCTATTTTATAATCTAGAGCCCCAGACTACTGGCCTATGACCCTCCAGCGGAGAGGCAGAGCCGGCCAACACCGTAAGAGAGGGCGGCTCCCTAGACTACGTCTCAACTACTCACCCCTCCTCCACGCTATACGTAATGCGATCCATTGGAACGGGTTGCCACGATAGGCCCTAGACGGCCGGGGAGGTCACAGCTTCCCACTGTCCAAGGCCGGCGATCCTTCCCTGGCACCTACACGTTTGGCTTCCCAGGCATGGCAAAAACAATAACACTTGGCGACATCCACCCACCCGCCTTGGGTCGTAGATTGCTCCATGCCGCCGCTGGCGGCAGGCCGTATGCGGTCGATTTAAAAGTAGGCAGGTAATTGATCTTTGGTGATCCTGCCCACCCACAACTGGCACCGAGGCGCTTTTGGCGGCCAATGGTTCCGGACAGTGATACCTACCTTCCCCTCAAGAGGCTCGCAGGTGTTCTCCGCGGGCGGGCGCCGTCAAGCGAGAATCGGAGGTAGTAGCGGGGGGAAATGGCGTACACATCCACATGATGGCCAAGGAGGGGGCGGCGGCAGCACATTCCGGGCCCAGGGCGGGCGGGTGAATGGCAGAGTTCATACAACAACAATGAATGGCGCCAGCTAGCAGGACAGTACGTGTCGTGGCAAGGGGGAGTGGTGGCCCGTTTGGCCCCAGGGCCGGTGGCAGCCACGACGGGGCGCTCAGGGGAATAAAGGTCAAACCACCCGTTGTAGTCAGCTACAGAATGGAAGTGGGCGAGTCAACATGTCGACCAGGGAAGTCGGTGGTAGGATCAGGGGGGGGAGAGACTGAGAATGAAGCCCTTCCCCTGCCGGACCATGCTGTGGATAACCAAACATTCAGTCGGGCCGACCGGCACCCTGTGACAGGCGCAGTCAAGGCGGTGGAAAGGTAAAAATAATAAAAAAATAAAGATCAAGAAAAAAGAAGGCGAGGCCCATGGCATTGGAAGCAGACCTGCCAGCCGTCTACCTGAGAAGATGGAGGCATGGCGAGTGTATGCGCAGGAAGAGTGGGATGGCCTTCACAACGATTGACGTGTGCACCGGGTCCACCGGCCAACAGGGCGTGGGCGGGGGGGGGGGGCTTTCGCCCCCTGGTGTTGGTATTTTTGGGACCAACGACTATGCGCTGATCCGCTTGGGCGATTTTGGGAGGCTGCCGGTCCGCCCGGCCTCTGTTTCCGCACTTGGTTATCCGACCTCCTCAGTTGAGAGGCGGATTCTCCCCAACGCGACCCGTATAAAAGCCACCGGCTGTCCCGTTCTGTACCCCGACTTGACGCTTCCCCCATCCTCAGCCCATAACTCACCAGGTCCTCCGCGGGAGTTTCAGCCTACCGACCACCCTTTCATTTTCCGTGCCCATCCCCACCGTCCGTTCACCTTAGATTCCACTTTTCCTCATCACTGTACAAACCACCTTACAACCGCCGTTCTTTCTATCGGTGATTCCCTGTTGTTCCTTCTATTCGACATTGAGCTCCTCACTCGACCCTCGACGTCGATAAAACTCCGGCGTGTAACGTGACGGTTTGCTCACTCACCCACCGTACTCCACTGCAGCTGCCTCCGCCCGCGAACCGACTCGACTGGCTGCAGGATTGATAGGTACGTCGCCCCCCGGCTATTGTCTTCGGCTATTAAGTAGCGTATCATCACGTCCTTGGCCCCCTTTGTGTACCCCGCCACTTCGCGCCCCGTGTCGTACGGACCGGGCCTCTCTTATTTCGCATATCAAACCGGCCCCGTACCACGCCCAGAATTGTGCACTGGAGATATTTCCCTCCCCATCCCTTCTCCCCCAGCCGATTGTCGATTGGGTGCATCAAGGGCGAGCGCAGTGTTCATACTGAAATAGGATACACACTCGTGTCCGCTCTTTCCTCCTTCAATTCCGCACTATATAAGCCCTGACCTGACCGCCACTTTCATTCTACCCCACCTCCCCCTTTCCTATACGCAACCCCAGACTTTCTTCCCTGCTTACCCTTCCACACTCGGCTTCTGTATTCTCGGATACATCTCTTTCCCTTGGCTTCCTCGTTCCACCACCAGCAGCACACCCACCAGGTAAGCAGTGCCAGTACTCTCCCGTCACATTTTCGGTCTATGGCGCATTGTTTTCACATTGCCAAACACCCGGTCAATCTCCAATCGCTTACGTCCCATGGACCTTCACGACCCCTTCATTTAATTCTGCGGTTCGCCCGGCCGGCGCCAATGACAATTGCTATCACACAGTTCACCTCCTCCCCTTCCGGATGAACTCGCGCTTACCTTCCTTTTGCCAACCTCTACAATGCCACACCATCCTCCCCGCACAGTATCCACCATGGCCTTCGGCAATCTGCTTCTATCCTGCCTCGGCTATTCCGCCGGTATGGAGTCCAAAGGGCTCATGACCAA
>JANBPT010001093.1:0-14751 GCA_027575765.1 Tieghemiomyces parasiticus | reverse complement strand
GGACTGGTCGTAGGATCCGGTAAACAGGCGGCAGTCGTCCTGGGACCAGGCCACGCAAGCCACCGTCTGGCTGTGCTTAGTCAACACTGCCCCCGTGCCGGGCTCATACCCACTCCTATCTTCCTCCCCGGCTAGATCCCATAGCCGCACTGTACCGTCGAACCCGCCTGAGGCCAGTCGCTGACCGTCGCCAGCGTACCGTACGGTAAAGACCGCCCCGGTGTGGCCTTTCAATTCGACCTGGCTGGTGAAGGGCCGGTTACTCCACGGGGGCTGTTTGGCAGACCAGTCGGTCGCGGGTTTACCGCTAGGGGCTTGTACGGTGTCACTGGGTAGCGGTTCCGCCGTGGATGACCCGCTAGGAGATGGTACGGCTCCGATGCTGACTGGGGCGGCGCCTTTCATGGAGACGTCGCGGGTAGGCCGTGTTGCCAACCCCATCATCTCGCCCGTAGGTTCCATCGCCGAAGCGGCTACGGGGCGATGGGCTTCGTGCGCCACCTCATGCCCGGTCGCCAGGGTCCCAGAAGTACCGGATTTGGAGGCTGTGGAAGACACGATGGCCGATGGCGACCCGGCCCTGGTGGCCGGCCCGGCCTGATCTGGCTTGGCAGCGCCGCCCTTACCGGACTGGCCCTCGGACGGGTCGAACTTAAGCGGGTACGGTGACGGCGGGCGATCGGCCGACTGCCGTGCGGACTTGGAATAGCGGGCGCTCAGCTCATAGATAGATTTCTTGAGGAGATGGTTCTCCTCCTCTAGGGTTTCTATTTTCTGCTTGAGGGACTTGACCTCCTTGAGCAGCCGGTTGACCTGGTCTTTGTCGTTACCAAACGGTGCCGCAAAGCTGGACTCGCGGTTGTCCATCGTGTTAGGGCTAGTCTGCAGTAACAGGTACTCTGGTGACAGCAGGGAACGTAGTGTCGGGTCAATGCCCGTTCGCCACTTCGGGTATTGATCACAGGGACGGGAGGAATGGTAAGTCCCTGTACAATGGATGTCGGAGGGGTAGGTGGTATGAATGCGGTGGAAGTATCGAACGCAAGAGATACTGTGGTATAAGTGAGTGACAAGCAGAAGAAGGACGTAGATCACTCGGTGACGTCTGGTCCGAACCCAGGTGGTAGGACCGGTACCCCGATGAAGTCGGCGAGATGTACAGGCTCGAGGCGATGACTGCTTTAGAATAACTGGTGAGGGTTGGTACCCAGCCTTAACGCCAGAAACTGCCGTGGACAAAACCCCGTGGAAGCAGGTAATACTAGCCGGAATCCACTCTGTTGTCAGTCGGCGGTTTCACAGCACGCCGTCCACCGCGCAGTGTGCAGGCTGAAGCGGGCGGGGGCCACCGCTGTGGATTCCTAGATGCCTAGGCGCATCATCCCGCCCATGACACCACCCATTTGAGAGGCCTTGGCATCCCTTTCTACAGCTTACCTCATCCACTTGCCTGACATTCCTGTAAACCTTACGTCCCTTCCTCTTACGCTTTAATTTTTTAGCCAGTCCACTCTAAGCCAGCTTCACCATGCCCGTCTACCACTCTGCCTTCAACTCGACCGACAACTACCGCGTCATCGGCGGCATTCCGCTGCTGCCGCTCAAGACCAAGGTCAAGGGCCCCGCCCCGCTCAGTAAGTGTACCCGCCTGGCCGTTTGAGAACCGTTCTGCCGAGTTACCCGCGGCATGCGCTTCCGGCCCCACATAGTGGTACTCATCGCCACCAGGCCCCACGGTGGCACAGCCTTGCCCATTCTGCCGGGCATATTCGGCGCACGCTGCACGCCGTGTTCGGGAGACTATTACTCACCCAATTCCCTCTGCTCTATAATTCGTCCTCTTACCATACCAGTGGGCTCCTCGACCGAGGATGACGCCGTCGACGAGGCGCTCGACCTCTTCCGGGCCAACAGCTTCTTCCGCAACTTTGAGATCAAAGGCGCGGGTGACCGCTTACTCATCTACCTCATCCTCTTCATTTCAGAATGTCTATCCAAGCTAAACCGTCACACTTCCCAGGCCGAGGCCTCCAAGACGCTGTATACCCTGGCTGTCTCCAATTTCCTAATCCCCGGCGACAGCTCGTTCCCGCTGCACTCATTGTACCCGGCCCCGGACAGCAAGGTCGACGCTGACCTGCTCAAGCAGTACCTCACTCAGATCCGTACCGAAATGGCTGCCCGTATGGTCGAACGGGTCTTCGTCGATGGTACTCCTAGCAAGTGGTGGCTTTGCTTCCAGAAGCGCAAGTTCATGGGCAAATCGTTTTAGTTGTGGAGTATCGGGTTGGCTCTATTTTTTGCCGTCGGTTTGACGGGCTTATTATCCAGTAAACAGTGAAGATACTTTGTTTATTTATGTCGATGCTAGCTGCTGATGTTAAGGTGGTGGCAGCAGAGACACTGGATTAACCGCGCGTGGTCTGGCCCAACTTAAGCAAATGTCTGCCGGACCGGACGATACCGTTCCCCTGCCAGCCGTGAACGTGATGAGGCTAGATTATGCATAGTCAATACCGTTTTCAGCCAGTGTAGACAATACGACAATGGCATCGGCACCCCAGACCAGATGCGGAAGGTTAGTACTCCCGGCTCTCCCGTCTCCAATGCATGTCAAGCCCGGATAGCAGATTTTGATACCGATTTTGATTGCGGTGTACGATTAAAAGGGAGGTGTGCAATATGATTATAGTCGGTGGTGTAACACACCATTGTTTAAAACATTCGTAGCCGATACAGCCCTCTATACAGGGAGCTGAATGAATTACTGGTCCCAATTTAGGCTTCACCGCTTGGCTATTGTGGGCGGTAGCTACCCTTCATTTAACAATACTGCTCCACACCTCACCCAGACCATCACGTGGAGCTCTATTAGCACCGGCAATCCGTTTCCTTCCTAAAACTGCCCATGCCTTCACTTCCCCGTGTGGGTAGGGCAGCGGATATAATCATAGCGTCGACCGTCAGATGAGAAGGATCTCCTTACGGCGAAATTTTATGCCCCTTCCCACCCCTCGTTCGAATGATGGTTGGTACCTACCCATTCTAACTAATCAACCGTAAATACAACTGGCTGCCGACTGTATTTTTTTTCGTGTGCTGTTCACTCCCTTCGTATCGATAGTCCTAGCCCCACATTGTTTTCCTGATCCTCCAACTAGCTGATTCATCTCAACGTTGCCCCACCTCGCGTCTTTGTCACTCTATAAATTCACTCATCACCTGGGTAAACGACGTCAAGTATCCAAATAACCTAGTCCTTGCAATCCTTTATTGCACCACAACGGCCATCGGCACCTTATTTTTCATCGCCGGCGATTCTATTCCTGGACCTGCTCAGTATGACGCTTGCCGGGTTCTAGGATAGGCCGTGTGCCTGCCACAGCAAAGAACCTGGATTTGACACCATCGCTATTTTATGGGGTCCGTATGGCATAAGCTTACCAAGTTTTCCGGCAGGCTACTGCACCTCTCAGTGTATTACTCTGTAAGCTGATGGACCAGCTACTACCGATGTAATAAAAAGAATACTGGACGACGACGGAAATTGCTCGGCGGCCAGTGGTAGTGTCTGCTGGTAAGCGGAGGGCCACCGCAGTCTCCCTCAAGTGACTTCCCGCGCTCTGTGATATCAGCCCCACCTCGACCTTGATTAAAGGATGTTGATATTTATTGCGCCTCAGTGTACCAAAGTGTTCAGCGAGGGTTAAGGTTGTATATTTCAGGTATTTCTTTTGGCCATCTTTCCGTACTTACACCTGCATTATTTACGACATGTGGCCATGCTCACCGTGGCGTGGGGGTGGATTTTTTGGGGCTGAATGATGATCCGATTCCTCAGCAGTCGATCCCTATAGTGGATCAGGCCGACCAGGATGGCAACCTCGGCCTTCATTGTCATCACCTCTCAGTTATACATTGTCCTGGCCTCCGCCGTTGGGTTCTCCAAAATGCTTCCTCCTAGACAGGCCTTCCGACTCGGTCTGCTAAAAGGTTTTGCCGCTGCCAAGTTCGTGATCGGGGAGGGGGGCAAGGATCTACATCACAGCTACGTTGCCCTACTTCATTAAGCCAGCGGCCATAGCCATAATAAGCAGTCACTTTGGTATGCTTACTGAGTGCCATCAGATCACCTGCAACCTAATGATCTGGCCGACCGTTATTATCATTATAGCAAGCATTTCCGCCCTTAGTTGTTTTGGCCTATCTGCCACCCGTGCTGTTGCTGGTAGCACCCACGTGACTAGCCTCTTCCTATCACACGCCTCAGCTGTAGCCAGCCAGCCTAATCCTCAATTGATAATACCTCCAGGTCCTCCGGTATGTCAGATTCGTCATCATATAGGGCTCTTTTTTTTGCACAACGGCTTCGTCACACCATCCGGTACGTCGCATTTGGCCTGTGGATGATAGATCTGTTGTCAAATCTAAGCCAAATAACCAATCATAGTATAAGTATTGATATTTAATAGTGAGATAACATTAAAATAGAGTAAGTTTAAGTGCCTCCTGCCATTCGGGCCGCTTTGAAGCGTGAGACGCGCTTGGGTTTTTCCTCGGGGTCCTGTGGTTGCGAGAAATGCGTGTGCGCGTATATATATATGTGCGAGTGGGTGGGTGAGAGTAGGGAATATCAAAATGACGTGTGGGAGTTTTGGGCCAATAAAGTGAGATGATTAGCCATGTATGTAAAGCACTGGGCGAATAGCGCGCCCTATGCTATCGAGATCTGGCCAACCCGCCTGGCCGTTCACTGGTTACACTTCTCCCTTCATCCAACTTACCTGGTTTGCCGGACTCGCGTCAGCAGCAGCTGTCGCGGCCTGCTTACTCTTATCTGTAACGAAATGCCCGCGCTGGGCAGCTATAGCCTGCCGACGCTGGTTATACATATGGGACACTTCGCGCATAAGAAATTCCTGTTCCAACTCTTCGTCCTCGCTGCCATCTGCACCCGTTTCGGGGTCTGACATGCTAATAGGTTGCTTCTCCACCACCTTCTCACGGACCCCACCAACCGTGCGGGCGCGCGATTTAGCCGAGGCGGGTTTCGGGGTGGCGGCAGGGGAGGCGGAAGTGGGGGTATCGTCGGTGGTGGCGGGTACCAATTGCTTAAGCGGCGCACTGATGATGCCCCGGCCGCTGCGGATACGCTCCAAGAGGTCGGCAGTGGTTTCAATGACCTTGGGGGAGGTAGTCGGCGCAGGGCTGCTGGCCCCGCCGCCACGATGCTCCGGTGGGGCCGGGTCGGATTGATTGACCCCATTAGCCACAACTGTCCTTGACGAAGAGGAGGGGGATCCCACAGTCGATGAGGTTTCACTGCTACCGGCGCCGTCCCGACCGCCCGGCGGCAGCATGACAATACGGGCATTGGGCCGGTGACGGAAGGTCAGTTCAGGGGGCGGAGAGGGCTGTCGGTCATCCACGATGATTTGGTTACGGGACACGTCGAAACTCACGTTCTTCTTGGTGAGCGGAGGCGGAGTCATGGGTGACTTGAGTGACGACCGCAGGGGCCGCAGTTGGTTCGGGGAGGGCCCGGGAGAATTCGACGGGCTGGGATCCTGAGTATGAGTGAGGACCGTGGGCGCTATCAGCTTTTCGGTCAGGTTTAATTCGGCAATGGCCTGATCCAAGGATTGCAGCTCGGATCCGGCCCCGTCGAGGTATTCTGGTGGGGTCGGTGTCTGAAGCGGGGCCATGGCGGAGTGATCCGCGTCTGACTGGCTGTCAGCTGCTTCCGCTTCCGCCGCCTCCTCAGCCTCCAAGATCCGCAACCGCTCGAGGAGGTCGCGCTCTTCCGCCTCCCGACGTTCAAAGGATCGTTCCTGGACCCGGTCACGCACGGGGACAGGTACGACCAGCTCGGAGGTAGTGGTGGTGCGGTTGGCCGCCGAGCCAATGTTGCTTGCGGCGGCCACTCCCACGGGGGCCCCGGTAACCGGATCCACATCCCCTTCGGCCACATGCTCGACGATATCCACGATCGGTTCCCCATCTTCATTAACCCGATCCGTCTTGAGTACATCGAGTGCACTAGCCACCCCGAGTCGGCCCGTCATGAGTTCCAGCTCGGCCCGCAGGTCGCTTAGCTTCTTCGCAATGTACTCGATGCGCCGCTGGGCGATCCCCCGGGCGTCAAGGGCGGACTGCTCAACGAACCAGTTATCGCCCAGCAGGACCGTCACCTCATTGGTGTGCACAATCTGGCCCGGCATAAAGGCCAGTGGTCCAAGTGGTACCTGCACATCGTAACTCCGCCGCTGCGGGAGGTCCTTGAGCTCCTGGGAGAGCGCTTCGTAATCCTCTAGGAATTGCTCGTACTGGCGGATGTTGCCTCGCTGCGCAGCGATCCGCTCCTGAATCGCGGACGCAAACCGGTCCAGATGAACAGGCTGTGGGGTATCCATGGCCTTGCAGATTAAAGGACCGGGCCGAAAAGGTTATAAAGAGTGAATGGGTTAGGCAGGAGAAAATGCAATTTGAGTGAGGAATGGGGAAGGTGTGGGGTGGGGGGGGGCAAAGCGGACTGGAGTTGTATGTAAATGGCTTGAGGAGTAAGGTGGCAGAGTAGGAATTATGGTGTAGTGCGCCATGGGCAGATCCGTGAGGGGGAGGTAGCAGGAAGTGTTAAGGTTGGCCGACAGGTGCTGCACAGAGACCGACATGGGAACTGGCTGTCAGCCGGTAAGTTTCAGGGCCCGTGCGGAGCACCGGAAAGTTCTATGGGTTCCAATTTCTCACTTTATAGGGGTGATTTTAGGGGTGTCCTGGCATACGCTAGCGGTTCGCCTAGTCGCCTTCATTTACAGGGCCTCACCTAGATTCGAGTCACAACAGTGAATATAACGTAAAACACCGGGATATATGCGAAAGAATCCAATTTAATAATGTAATGAAATGGCAGACAAATACGGATTCAATCGGCCCTTCTGGAAAAATGCAGCGGTCGGCAGCTTTAAAGGGAGCCTAAAAAGTCCGACAAGCTGCGCGATCCGGTTGGCTGCACCGTGCCCTTCTTCTCAACCAGGATCCGTTCGAGATTCGATCGAGGCTTCGGTGCTAGCGGAGCAGCGGCCGGAGGAGGGTAGTAGAAGCGAGCGGCAGGGTGAGTAGGGATGCGAGCATAAGGATGGGGGTGGGCAGCAATAGGGCCACGGTGATAGGACATGGCAGCGCGAGGGGCGCGGCCGGTGAAAGGTCCATGATTAATAGGACCTGTGATGACCGGGATGGCCCTATTCACGGCGGCTGGGGCATTGGAACGATTGAAGGCGGCAGTTGGGGCATTGGAACGAGTGAAGGCGGCGGCTGGGGCATTGGAACGAGTGAAGGCGGCGGCTGGGGCATTGGAACGAGTGAAGGCGGCGGCTGGGGCATTAGGACGGATAAAGGCGGCGGCTGGGGCATTAGGACGGATAAAGGCGGCGGCTGGGGCATTAGGACGGGTGAAGGCGGCGGCTGGATCAATCGTCTTGTACTGTGAAGTGGCAGGTGTTTCCACTACTGCCGGTCGAGTATCGTTCTCCACCATCCCTGGGACCTCAGTAGAGGCCAGAGTGGGGATCGCCGCCATAGCACCCTCGGCTGTGCTTGGTATGGGCACCGACCAGGTAACCTTGGATTCACGAAAGGCGCAGGGTACGGCGGTAGTAGTCGAGCACCGGAGGCACCGGTAGGTCACGTATTTACGAACGAGGTCGTGGGCATTCGATCTAGCGACCTTCGACATTTTGTACCGGATACGATGGCCCATGCCAAGCGTAGGACGCGACTGGTGTCGCTTGAAGTCTAGCAACTCTTGGGTCGTGACGGCCACCGTGCGACCCGGGACGTGGCAGGGCTGTGCGAGTTGGCCCGGAGGCGAGACACCGGCCTTTTTCGCGGGCACGTGTGTGCCAGACGCCGTCGGGCGACGGAGGCTCACTTTGGCCTGCGGTTTAATATCTGTGGTACAGCCTACGTTGGGAATGAGCAGTGCCCCACAACCTTGGCAGTATTGCTCCTGGACTTTTCCGTTGAGCGTCAGAGGGATCTTGCTATACATCTCGATGGCCTTGTGGCTGTATAGCGCGGCTAACGCCGGACACGTCTTGGCCATACTGTGGGCCAGCGCCCACAAATGATTTGTGCTGAGGACCGTGTCGGTGCTTTGAATGGTCTGTGACATGGTGGGTGTCCGTCGAGAATAGTTTTCGGTTGACTAGGGTGAGTTAAGGGGTTGCCGGAAGTATCCCAACTAAACAAGGAAGAAACGAAGTCAAGGAGCTAGAAGGTATAGGAGGGGATGACATGGGGAATCGAGAAGCCGTGGAACAGGTACCTCCAGTTATACTAGAAGTGCCTCGATACACTAGGAGATGCCTATGACGCTCCAGTTTGTTTTTTTAGCTACTACAAGGGGCCATCCAGCTGCTCTGGTCATGTCGCCCAACTCCCATACGTGTGGAAGGTAATTCGTCACGTGAATTTGGCGACGGCCCACCCACCCGCAAGAAGTCAATTGAGCTAACCAGCAGTACCCCCGTAAAGCCAGCACATTTGGCCAGCAGACAGGTGTAGTTCGATGTCTGTTCGACCTGGCTTTTCCAAACATAAGACGTCACAGGACTTAAGGGTGCACATTCAGTTCCGGAAGCCAGAGCTAGGCTTCCCTTTCCACATGTCCCAAGAGCCTCTTGTTTGCACCCTCCCCCCCAGGCTTCACCCCATGGCCGTGATGGCACTATACCAAATATTCCATTTAAGAATCCGCTTCATCTGCTGTACCTGGACATAGCCTTTTCCTCGTCTAGCGATTTAGATATTTTCCGTCAACGCCTTTACCCTCACTGGAAAGTATTTTTACCGGTCCACCTTCAGTCCTCGAGCTCATTCGCATCCCGTCACCCGGCCGAACAATTGCCTGGTCTGCAACCCCAACTGCCCTCCACCATGACCGTCCACGGGTCCGACGCTTCTGAGGAGCTCCGCAGAGAGGGCCCCATGTTGGCCGACGAAACTCGGGACATTAGAAAGGTAAACTTCACTTCTGCCTGGTACGAACAGGCCGTCGGGAACCCTTTCCACTGGGTCTGTTGAGCCTATTCCCCCCCCCAGGCAGCTGCAATGCCTCTGCATCTAGAATTTGGTCGGACCCTGTACATTGACATTATCATTTTGTTCCGTATTGGTACCATATAGCGCCTCGAGTACTTAGAACGTGGTCTCCACGAGCGGCACCAAATTTTAGTGGATCGTGCGGATCGTA
This sequence comes from Tieghemiomyces parasiticus, assembly GCA_027575765.1. Lineage (NCBI taxonomy): Eukaryota > Fungi > Kickxellomycota > Dimargaritomycetes > Dimargaritales > Dimargaritaceae > Tieghemiomyces > Tieghemiomyces parasiticus. The sequence goes on along the minus strand of JANBPT010001093.1, from coordinate 5,498 downwards.
AAAGGTAAGGTGCTATTGGGCATGGCTCGTCCGTTTACTTGGCACGGCCGCTATGGTACTCATCCAATGCGTAGCTAGAGCTGGCCTGGAGTATTATTATTTTTTAGTTAACCGCGTAAAGGCATCCTTCTTATCCACTACTAACGCCGCGTACCCGTTCTGCTAACCCCCTCGGCATTCCACGCCCCCCTCCCTCCCCTCTTTTAGGTCATCGGGAGAGACGTTAGGAGTCGATGGCACTCCCATCGACCGCAAAGGGATCCTCAGACTTCTAGCCCGAACTCCAGCCCTCCAGAAAGCCGTCGACAACGACGACCTAGCCTACTTTCGGACAGGGCAGAAGCCAGGGGACACCCCACGGCCCTACATAACGGCTGAGGAAGTGGATGAACTTTTTAGCTCTGACGACGAGCTGATATTAGGGACTGGCGTCGACACCTCCGACCCTTTGCACCCACCGATGTCAGCTCAAAAGAAGTTGCAAGACGGATCAGATGCTCTTACGGCTACGGGCCAGGATACCGAAGAACCACCCCGAAAAAAACGCCGCACTCGGCGGCCCAAGGACCCCAGCGCTCCCAAAAAACCCCCGAATGCGTATTTCAGGTACCGCGACCAGGAACTGGTCCGCCTCAAGGCCCAGTACGGGAATGTCAGCGGAACAGCCATCACCCGTTTGATTAGTGAACATTGGAGCTGTCTACCCGCGGAGGAGAAGCAGGTAAGTGGGTTTTTACTATTATTATCGTTTTTTTTTGGCGGTCGCGAATTGGCTTTGGTTTAAAGTGGGGGCAGGAACAGGCCCGCGCCCGAACAGTTTAGACTAACAGTGTTAACTTCCAATCCGCTACCTCGGCCTCCAACCAAACACACTCATATATATATCTCCCTCTCTTCACCTCGACTACCCGTCACGCCAGCCCTTCTACGATGCCTACAATCGAGAATATACCGAATATCGCTCCTTGGCGGCCGCTGGCCAGCTAGGTGGTGGTGGCGGGTCCTCTTCGCAAGCAGTGGCGGAGGGCGATAAGGCCCACCACAATTCCCAGGACAACGGCGCTACCGTGCCATCTCCACCCCCCGATGAGGAAGGCCACGCCGAAGTTATTGACACTGAACATCTAGGTGAAGAGGAGGGGGAGTTGGCGTTAGATGATCAACACGAGGGGTAAAAAAAATGCAGGGTGCCCGTATATCATTGGCCACAATCACCGGCTTGTAGTTACGCCGTATCAGTCTGTACCTGTTTTGTATTAATGTATTGCGCCTCAAGACCCCGTTCGTTTTTTTTTTCCCCTCCTCCCCCTCTCCGATTTATATTTCTTGTTTTGAAGTTCGAAAATCATCACAAGTTGTACTAGTCTCACCAACGCACTACTGCCTACCAAAGCTGATTACCATTTATTTTCCCTCCCTCAACGCACATCGTGTACTCGCATCAGATGACCCTATTGGAATTATTGTCGCCCTAGCGGTCAAGGGGGGCGTGTAATACAGTGGACTTGGGGAGATGAACGATTTAGAGGTATAAATATATGGATGCAGCGTGCTAAACGAGGGATGTCGGTGTAGGGGAGGGGAGAGAGGGCGAGAAGGGCTTGCGAGTTCATTATGGGGTTCTAATGGTCATCGCCGGGACTGAGCCGGAGCGATTTGAGCATAAAATAGGGCGACGCGTTCGCCTCGTGAAGTTTCTGGAAGAGATGCAATGGCTTGTCGTCGTTTTGCAGACGGTGTTCTGGGTGCGGAGACAAGGTGGTGATGAGGGGAGGGGAGGAAAAAAAGGAATTGGCCATACTCAGGGGTTAGATGCCACGATGAATATGGAAGCAACACCACCAAGCAAGCAGGACGTCGCTGGGTAGATTACAGTTATCGAACCGCCAGCGGTTACACAATAGGTGGAAACGCCGAAAAATATCAGTCGTCACCCACCACACTATGATATATGCTTATATATAGGTTAGCAAGTTACCTGAGGTGCCGCACATGATGCATAGCGAGTAATTCCGCCAATCGTCAAAGATGCTATATTTCTTGAGGGCCTGGGGTAGAATCTTGTGACACGGGTCGTCGGCCGATACGCGGAAGGTTTTGTAGGACTCGTTTTCTCGACGGATCCCTTTATCACCAAACACGCGGATAACGCAGTCACCGTTCGCTTCCAGTGGGGTGGTGGCCGGTGGGGTGGCGATCTTTTCGACCGACCGGTGTTTCGAGGACCGGCCACCACCGGACCCACTGCTATTCGTGGTGACATTGGTGCTGTAGCCGTAGCCGTTACCGTGGCCGTAGGTCGTCCGCCCGACGTGTTCCGAACTGGGTAGCGAGCCCGACCGTTTGAGGTAAGAGATATCCTGGAAAGTGTGCGTCTTATAGTTAAAGTATTCCGATGGTGACGAGGGAGACGCTGGTATGGCCGATCCACTGCCATTGCTGCCCACCAGGGTCATCGGCGAAAGGTTATGACAGTTGCTGATGGTGTGCAGGGAGACGGCGGACGGGGCGTATTGCCCACTCAGGACGTGCTTAGGCGATCCCAGCACCTTGGTCTTGATAGGCGCCGGCCGCTTGCCACCGTAACCTACGTCGGCACCGGGTATCGTTGGAGCGGGGTGGCTATGGCCGGGGCTAGGCGTCTTTGCGGTAGAGGTGGCATGGCCTTCGGGGCCTCGGTGGTATCGACCGTGCTGCTGAACGGCAATGGGCATGCCACTTCCGACGGACCCCACGTCCTCGCGGAGCCGGTCAAACTCGGCGCTGAGTCGGGTCACCGTTCGGGTGAGCCGGGTCACCTCCTGCTGGAGGTGGGTGATCATCATCTCTTGCTCCTCGAGGAGACCCTCAACCTGGTTGAACATTTCCTCGTGTTGCGTGGCGGTTGAAACGGGCCGGCCGGACCCGTCGCGCGGTACGCCAGCCGCAGGTGCCAATAAGACGTTGTGAATGCCCTCGACATCGGGCGGAATGTAGTCGTCACTGGTGAAGGGGATGCGGTGCTGGACCTTCAGCTGATAAATGGCCTTGAGAATGACCAGTCGCTTACCCAGGGATTCGATGGACAGGTCGTGCAGGGCGTCGTGGTGAAGGTGGAGGAGCACCTCGCCTGTGATTTGGTTGTCGCGTATCTGTTTCTCGTAAGCTTGGAACCCCAGGCTGCAGAACCAGGCATAGACCTTGTTGACGTCCCAGTGGACAAGGGCCTCGGAAGCCGGCATGACGGACAAGGCGTTTGTGTGCGACTAGCGTTAGACAGATAAGGGCGAGAGAGTGTGGGAAGGAAGAGGGAATCGGCGGGTGTTACGTGCGGTGCGACTGGGCGGAATCATACGTTACAGGCGCGTCGGCTAGGGGGGGAGATAAGGATACCACCAGGTGGTTTGTAGGGGCGTACTGACGTAGGAACTGGAGGCTGACGGTGTTGTTACAAGGGGCGCTCGGACCAGGTGAGGTAATTCCCGTTTGAATGGCGTCAAATAGGACGGTGCCGGAGTCTGAAAAGAAAACGGTGGGAGGTCAGAGGGTAGTTAGAGTGGGTGGGCGGAGGTAATCCTGGCCAATAGAGGAGGCTGGGAGGGTTGTTAGTTTGGGGAATGGCCTGACAATCTGAAGGCGAAGGGGTCAAGCACCGGAATGCTGGCGAGCGGGTGGATAATAAAAGTCTGCAGGAGGACTAGCGGCTGAAGCTGGTGGAGGATAGAAGGCATGTACCTACGCACATAATGGCAAGCGGGCGGCTGAGGCTGCAAGGTTTCGTATGAAGGTTTGGGTGAGGAGAAGGGAGGTAGTTATACGGGGGGGGGGATGGCCGGTGGAGGTTCTGGGAGACAAAAAGGGGGGGAGGAGGAGGGTCGGGCACCCCAGACAGAAAGTCGGGCCAAGGGGGAGGGGGGGTGGACAGCAGTGGGGCTGGGTAGCAGCCAGGCTATGCGCACCAAGGGAGCTCTCCGCATAGCCGCCGGCTCTCCCCCAGGGTAAACCCTGCCACTCAGCAACAAACACCGCCAGTGATACTGCAATGTCCGGTGCCAAGCGCCCTTCGTTTTATCGTACTCTGGATTGAAGAGTGGCCAGTTGGAAGGGATCGGATACGCGTGGCTGAATCCACCTAAATCCGAGTAGACATAGAGTGCAGAGTGCAACAAGTGGAAGCGTATGTAAGGCGACATGCACCAGACTGTCGATATATACTGGTCGACTGCCAACGCTGTGGGAACCTACGAGAGAGAAAGGAGGCGCGGCTCAGCATCCGAGGCAAAGTTGTCGAGGTAAACAATGAACTGCGTGCGCGTATTTATAGCCCACGCCCGTGCGTCCCGTCCATTGACAAGCCCCTGCGATAGACATTGCGGTCGATATAGTCCTGCGCTACCTGAATGGCGTTCCGAGGGAGCCGATGAGCCTCACGGTACCGGATGTCGTTCCTGCCCTGTTTAACCACGGTTCAGTTCCCGCGCGAACAATTCAAGTTTTCCCAGTATCTGTGGCACCGTGCCTTTCAGCCGCCCCGCTAAAACTAGGTTGGGGAAGGTGCGATGGAGTAGAGGGTCAGAGGTTGTCCGATCGGGCCATAGCGAACCGCACAGTATCAAGTTACACCAGCCGAGGCCGGATAGGGACCGTGCAGTTGGGGAATAGATGGACAACGGCGGCATTGGGATCCTCACTGCTGTTGGTGAACGAGCATTAAGAGGAGTGGTGCTGGGGAGACGGTGGGCTGGTCAAGGCCGAGTCCCCCCTCTTATGGGCCACTTGCTTATCGATCCTGCTGGTGTAAACGCCGCCCGAGACAAACCGGAGCCTGCGGGAGCAGACGGGCTTTACAGGTCGAGGACCGGCCAACATTATGATCCCGGAATCCCTGCACCGCCGCCACCCCTTTACTATACTCTCGTGGGGGGGGGTGCTTGGGCTTGACCGTCCCTCCCTGCGCTTGCTCTGACTGTGCGTATGGACTCATAACTATCGCCCGTGCCCATTCCTTCTCCTGCCCCCCCCAATACCCGCGCCTGCATATCCAGCCTGGGCCTCTTTGTGGGCGTTAAAGACTAAAAATACATTGGTCTCAACAGCGACGGGGCCAGTTACGATATTTTTAGAATTGAGCGCCGGGGGCTCGGATCCAATTGGTGCCCTCTTCGGACTAAGGGTGTAATGGACAGGGGTGAGGGGCGGAGGATGGCGAGATGGATTTACCGATGGACGTTGTTTGAATACGTAAGAGCGACGACACTGCTCTGACGACAATTGTGCTGGCGTCAGCCCCATTACTCGAATGCCAGGACATGTGCCCTGTCGTCCCTCTATATTCCACGCAACAGCCAGCAGTTCGGTACGGTACAAGACCTACGGTCGTAATTTGGTTGTCGAAGCACTACGCTATACCATTTGACCTTTATAGACAAGCTAAAGGATCCAAAAATTGCCAAAATACAACATTTACTAATATATCTAAAATAATAAGCAGGTAGATGATAGTGAACATAGATAATACT
>JANBPT010001092.1:0-14795 GCA_027575765.1 Tieghemiomyces parasiticus | reverse complement strand
CGAAGTTAAGGCCCAGTCAGCCGATTTAGTACTAAGGTGGGTGACCACTTGGGAATAGTCGGTGCCGCAGCTTTTTTTCTTTTGCTTTCTGGCCACCAATCCTGGCTGGGGCCGGTGCAGGTCGAAGGCAATGGAGTCCACTACTAGTTTGATTGATAACAAGTATTATGGTCGCAGTCTCTGTAAAAGAGGATTGTATTAGATAACAGTATAATGTTAGGCCACACTATGAGTCATTGAAAGTTGAGAGCTGTTGACCCTGTAAATCAGGTTACCAAAAATCACACAGTGAGTGCATTGTATAGAAGAAATTCCATGCTACCACTAGAGTCACACACTAACTTCACCAACTCGCAACATAGCAATTTCCTGGAAGGTTATATCAACCTGGTCCCCAGCCCTCCTTCATGATTTCCTCTCCATTTTTTCATTACTTTTATAGGTGACACAAAATCATTTTCAAATTTAAAGCCGAGGGCCATAGATTGCAGTGTTTCAGATGAAACCTAGGAAAGTCAATTGATATAAACCATTGCTGACTTCCCACCTTGCTTTTTTTTTTAACCATCCATCATGTCTACTTTACAAACACCCTCCCCCACTCCAGCCAAATTAACCAGAGGCGATGCAAAAGTCCTCATTTATTTTTACTATCTGGAGGGCCACATGGCAGATGATATTATTAATGTTTTGACTTCCAAGCTGGGCCCAGCTATCCCTAGCCACTCCACCATCTACAGGTGGCTGGCTTGCTTTTGCACAGGTTACTACTCTTTTGCAGATGACCCTTGTTCTGGCCGCCCATCAGATGACATTGGTGGATATCATGAGGGCGCAGTCCTGAGATGGCTGGAGGAAGACCTTCAACTTAATGCTGAGCAGCTGACCCGGACCTACCATACTTCCCCTAGTACCATACACAATGTCTTGCACAGGGACCTGGGTTGCATGGCTATTTCAATTGCTGGATCCTCCCCCCCCACCCTTACCAATGACCAGTGCCACTGGTAGGTACGCTTTTTCACCAGGTTACTGGGAGAGTTCAACGGGGCTAGCAACTCCCTGCTGGGCTCCATTGTCACAAGTGAGGAGACTTGGGTGTACCTTAACGATCCCCCCTACTGGTTCTAGTCGCCAAAGGTGGTATCCTAAAGGTAGCCCTGTCCCAACTGAGACCCACCAAGGCCATACCACACCCAAGGTAATGCTAACCATTGATTTTCACCAGGTGTGGCCTATTACACCTGGGTGGCAAGCCCTCTAGATGTCAAGGTCTCCGCTAATCACTTCACAGAGTGTGGGTTTGAGTGCATACTCCAGGCCTAGGCAAAGGCACACGGAAGTCTGAACCATCATCCTCCACACCTCTACCATGGCAATGCACCACCACATTGTGCTGCAGCTGCCCAGGTCTACCTTTCCGCCTCTATACTCTAACTTCTTTTAGCCTCTCCCTACAGTCCTCCTGGCCTGGCCCCTTGCGACTTCTGGCTATTCAGGTATAGTAAACAACGGCTGAGGGGTAAAAAGTTCAGCACCCTGGAGGCGGTTGTGGACGCCTGGCAATCAGAGCTAGCTAAATTCCAGTTAAATGACTTTAGAGCCTGTTATGATAACTGGATAGCAAGAACCCACAGAGTAGTACAACGTGGTGGTTATTATTACAAATACACATCATTTCAATTAGAATGTCTCAAAATTTATTAAATCACCTATAGATATAAAGTTGTGGTCAATGTTGTAGAGCAAGTGCTACCAACCCATTATAGCCGAGGGGACTTGGTGTGGTTTCTAAACTTGATGCATGGCAACCGGAGTTGCTAGCGGTCAATATACAGGTACCACTTTTCGCTCATTCCAGTGCGTATACATCCCGTCTATGGGAGGTTTCAGACAAGTCGACCCGCCTTAGAGTGGTTTTTCGATGGGTAAGGGTTCATACATTAGATCGATCTGACTATCTGCAGACTGTCTCCCACCTACTTCCTTGCCTATTGCTTTCAATACCGCTCTTTACCACCTTCATTTGACCTGCAACTTCACTTGACCTTCGAGGGCCGCCCCGTTAGTATGCATTCGCTACTTCGACCCGGTACCATCTCCCTTAATTTGCCCTACCTGTTTTACTTCCGTCACACCTCCGGTCTAGTGCAATCTACTGCGAAGCTCTCTCCGCATCCATCGACTCTCTGCAATCGTTCCGTCCGGGCACCGACTCTCGCATCTACCCCTTTCCTTCGTCGCTTCACCGCTTCCCAGTCTAGCCCCATCTCCGTTATGTTTGAACGTCTTCAGGGACAGACTGTCCTCATGTAAGTTGACCCGTGTTCTGAAGCAATATCTTTTGTGAATGTGGCAGGTATCACGGTAACGAACTCAATGTACGGATTCCCAGTCAAGGTTGGAAAATAGAGGTGATGGGTGCCCGTCCTAATAGGTGGTAGTTGCCCTCCAGCCTTCTTGCCTTGCGTGCTTACCTACCTTTGCCTGCCTGGTTCGCCCAACCTGCCACAACCACATATTAACAGCACTGGTGCCAGTGCCGGCATCGGCGAGGCCTGCGCCCGCTCCTTCGCCGCGGCGGGCTCTAACGTGGTGAGTTAACCTTCTCAATCGACAATGCCCCACGGAATTCATAGCCAAGCGGCGGTCTGGCCTGTTGTCCCTAATGTCCAATATTTAACCAGGGCGTCTTTCGCTCTCTCTGTACTTCCTTCATACACGTACAATCATCTTCAGATTATCACCGCTCGTCGTACTGACCGAATCGAGGCCCTCAAGGCGGAGCTGGAACAGGCCCATCCGAACGTCCGCATCCATGCTGTGACCCTGGATGTGACCTCCAAGGAGCAAGTCGACCAGGTTGTGGCCAGCCTCCCTGATGACCTGCAGCAGGTGGATGTGCTCATTAATAATGCCGGCTTGGTGCTGGGTCTGATCCCCCTGGTCGACTACAAGCCCGACCAGATCGACACCATGATTAATACCAACCTTAAAGGTCTGATTTACTGCACCCAGGCCTTCATCCCGCGCATGAAGCAGCAGACCACCGGTGGCACCATCATCAACGTCAGCTCCATCTCGGGCCATGATGTTTACCCCAACGGCAGTATATACTGCGCCACCAAGTTCGCGGTGGACGCCATCACCCGCACCCTCCGTTACGAGTTGGCCAATAGCAACGTGCGTATCTCCGCTCTGAGTCCCGGTATGGTGGAGACGGAGTTTTCGATGGTGCGGTTCAATGGCGACAAAGAGAGGGCGGACAAAGTGTACCAAGGGGTTAGGCCACTCACGGGAGAAGATATTGCCGAAACCGCACTATTTATCGCCTCCCGTCCGCCCCACGTCGAAGTGGCCGAGGCGATTATCATGCCTAAAGGCCAGGCATCCACCACCTTTGTGTACCGCGGAGAAAACTAGGTATCTGATACGCAGCGCATTTATATCATGCGTCGTAGAATCTGTATACTCTCGGGAAAGTAGAATTAGGGTTCCACTCTAGCCCTAAACGTAAACTGAACTGTACGAGTCGATAATGTCAAGTTAAATCTCCAGTCTGTAGCAATGATGGATACGTGAAAGGCCAAGGTGGTCATTTGTAAATAGATTCCACGTCATTAGTAGAACATTTGCTGAGGCAAACGCTGTGGAAGCCGGTTTCACGTTTAACAAGCATGCTTGTATAACGAGCCATGGAGACATTAAATAGGCCTATATTGTGCCCAGTCGAGTGACACGAGTGGGGGTCAGATTGACCAGGCAGGGCTCTGGCCTGGGAAATAGTGGTAGTAGATGTAAACCCCTTATTTGCGGCACCTATGGCCGACCAATGAGTGGGCGAAGTCGGCTGGGGTATCCACGGGTGTGAAAGAGGCAGCAACAGTCGGCGGGAGTCTAAGTCGACTAAAGCTGGTTTGTCAGTTTGAAAGTAAATTGTAGAAGAGAGTCGGCGACTAATCAGGGAAGCGCGAAAGGAAGATCCTGGTTCTACCGGGGGTCCAGCCAGGTAAGCAAGCGGCATCACAAGTTATAAAGAGTCAGTACAGGGCAAGGAGGTGACATGGTTGGAGGGGTCAGTATAGGCCTCTAGGTTAGGAAGGTTGGGCATGGCTCCGCTGGTAAGAAGCTTGGCGAATATGGGAGGCCGGCCAAAGCCACACGTAATAAACGGCTTTCGGGATATGCAATTATTATTGGACAAGGGTGATAGCGTAATCAGCGACGATGCTTGCTCATGCGGGTCAGAACTCTCCCACAAAAAAAATCAGCTGCACTTGAAATACTGTGGAGGGTGCGGGTAAGTGTGATCTGACTTATCTATGACCCAGCCTGTCATATACGTTTACACGCGTGTAAAATATCCCCTTAGTGTCCCAACTGCGTAGCAAATAAAACTCCGAGCGAGACAGTACGCATCTGGGCCAAGAAAAAGAAAGTCGAAAGGAGAAGGGTCGAAGTACTTAGTGATTAACGGCAAAGGCAGGGTTTTCAGAATCGGATAATTACCGCGTTCTTCGTGCACATTAGCCCGCCCTCCGGTTGAGAAGCAACTTCATGTTCTCAAGCCGGGACTCCGTTATTGGCTGTCCGGCGTCGTACTCGCAATACCAGGTGACCTCTTAGCCAGCGGTAGAAATCCGATGGGCCAATCAATGCCATCAGCAATTGGATCCTGGCCAGGACGAGAGGGTTCAGCAGGGTTGCGATTTCCCACAGCCTACCCCGGAGTTAAGTGGTCTGCTCCATGTTCTGAATTCTATTCGCTGCCAAGTGTCGTAGTTTTGGTGTCCAGTTGAAGCGTAAATATAAAACCAGGCCGCACTGTCCCGACACCACTCTGGCCTACCTGTCTATAGAGATTCAGTCTTTACTTTTTTCCGCCACCCTTCAGCTACCTGTCGCCATCAGAGAGAGCAGTATCCATCCAGGTATAATACTCTTGATTTATCTCTTCAAAATACGCCGATCAGACACCTACATTAATTTTAGACCAATTATTCCCCTAGCACAGGTAAACTCTACTTTCATACCACATACCATCGGCATGATGTTTAAGCGACTCCAGGGGCAAACCGTCTTGATGTAAGTAGGCTTTCCAAGGTTACCCATTAAATTACCTGTGCCAACGAAGGGCAGCACTCAATAAGTCATAGCTGGCTTGGATATGCTTCAGCGGCTATCTAAACGCAGTTGAGATCCATCGCAGATAACTGACTCTACTAAGCTAAGCAGTCCACTATCCCTCGATCCAATACCTCTAGTACCGGTGCCAGTGCCGGCATCGGCGAGGCCTGCGCCCGCTCCTTCGCCGCGGCGGGCTCCAACGTGGTGAGTTAACCTTCTCAATCGACAATGCCCCACGGAATTCATAGCCAAGCGGCGGTCTGGCCTGTTGTCCCTAATGTCCAATATTTAACCAGGGCGTCTTTCGCTCTCTCTGTACTTCCTTCATACACGTACAATCATCTTCAGATTATCACCGCTCGTCGTACTGACCGAATCGAGGCCCTCAAGGCGGAGCTGGAACAGGCCCATCCGAACGTCCGCATCCATGCTGTGACCCTGGATGTGACCTCCAAGGAGCAGGTCGACCAGGTTGTGGCCAGCCTCCCTGATGACCTGCAGCAGGTGGATGTGCTCATTAATAATGCCGGCTTGGTGCTGGGTCTGATCCCCCTGGTCGACTACAAGCCCGACCAGATCGACACTATAATCAATACCAACCTTAAAGGTCTGATTTACTGCACCCAGGCCTTCATCCCGCGCATGAAGCAGCAGACCACCGGTGGCACCATCATCAACGTCAGCTCCATCTCGGGCCATGATGTTTACCCCAACGGCAGTATATACTGCGCCACCAAGTTCGCGGTGGACGCCATCACCCGCACCCTCCGTTACGAGTTGGCCAATAGCAACGTGCGCATCTCCGCTCTGAGTCCCGGTTTCGTTGAAACGGAGTTTTCGATGGTGCGGTTCAATGGCGATAAGGAGAGGGCGGACAAAGTGTACCAGGGTATGACCCCGCTCATCGGTGAGGATATTGCCGAAACCGCACTATTTATCGCCTCCCGTCCGCCCCACGTCGAAGTGGCTGAGGCCATCGTGGTTCCGAAGGGTCAGGCTTCAATCAATTATATTTATCGTAAGGAGGAGTCATAGACCCTCTTTGTCTTAAAGCTACTTGTTAGTAGCTGTTGTACTAGTTGGCTACTGAGTCATCTAAGCCCAGCTTTAGGTTTCGGAATAATGAAAACTCCATGTGACGGTAAATCCTACTATTATGGCCTAAGCATTGTACATGGATAATATAAACGACGTAGTCGTGAGTTCTTCTTTGTGTGGTATAAGTGACAGTAGTATGTGGTCTACCGGCTATTGGTTACTCGACACTGTCGTAGGGTGAACGACCCTAGAGGAAACTTAGTGGCTAATTAGCCCGAGAAGAGGAAAAAGACGAAATAAAGAACGGAACGGTTTAAGGTAAAATGAGTTAACAAGATTGGGGTGGGTTTTTACTGTCGTCTATTAGGAGGTGTGCTGACTGCGTTTTATAATGAAAGATGGCCCGCCTCTTTCCTTAGGGTCGCCGTAAAGGTCAGACAGACCTTAAACCGATAGGGCACGTTTTGGGTAGGTGCCAAGTCCAAGAGAGGTGAATACGCAACTAGGGAAGAAAAGATAGCTAGGGGGATATTCTAATAAGTGAGGAGGAGGAGGGAGTGTACTAGTGATAAAAAAAGGGCGGTGATAAAGGAGTTGCCAGTGTGGGGTCACAACTGATCGGATCAGTGGTTTGGGGTACCACAGACACAATCTGACCGCGATTACGTATAGTCTCACTCCGTTGGTTCGAAATCGGTGCTACACGTCGGTATGGGCGCGTATCAGTATATGTACCCCCATTTTTCGTAATCCATTACGAGTGATACTATATGACCAACAGCGATTGAGGCTACCCGTTTCATACCGCATGCACTACGCGTAGCTATCTGTTCATTTTTAGCGCCTGTGATCAGATCGTTTAAGAGGGCCACGAACAAGTGTCGGCACGCCAAAACGAAGGAGATGGCCATTTTAGGCAGATATATGATGCATAGGAGGAGGGGTATGTTTATTGAACGTCACGTAAAAGGCCGCGATTGTCATAATGAAGGCGGTGGCCATTGTACGTCCAGCTCGAAAAACTTCGGTGGAGAAAGTGTGGCTTTAGCTGGCTGCGATGTATAGCGAGTCCCTGGGAAGGGGGGTAGTGGCGGTTAGTTAAGTGTGAAAACGGGACAGTCTGCCTCATCAGTGTGGCCAGAAGCGGTGGCGGGCGACTGTTAGTGTATCGCGGTGGTGGCGGGGGGAGGTGTGACCAGGTTTAGGTGGGAGCGCTAGTTGCGCTGTCACCTCCAGGGAAGGGAGGCCAGTGGCGTCGAAGGTGATCAGGCGGCTCAGGTAACAGCAGTGGATTGCAGGAGAGGGTGTAAGGTGTGTCTGGCACTGAGTGCATAGTAGGTGAGAGTCAAATACCTAGTCAACCAGTTAGGTCATTATTTTTTGGCCTGGGGCCATAACGAGCTGGCAGACCGGGGGGCCCTGAGGCCATTGGCCTATGCTGGCGGCTGTGAGGTTGGTTAGGTAGGCAGTGGCCAGGGCGCCGTCTCCGGCAGCCCGGAGTATGGCTTGAAGGCCCAGCACGGTTAGGCGGTGGTGCTATGGCACAAGGGCGCGGGTCTGTGGGACAGCGACAGTCTGCGTGTGGTTGGGAGGTGAGCGCACTGTGCACAAACGAGATGGGAGCTCGGGACCCATCACGCGCCAGTAGGCCTACTGGGTAGTGAGTGTTCGCCACTGGTGGGTCATAGGCTCCAGGTCAGGATGCATAGTGTATCTGTAATACTGCCCCTTAGGGTATGGCGCGATCGACTGACCTCAGGACAGTTTCGAGCGTTTTATTACCTTAATAAGAACCTTGAAGTGAATGACACATAGAAGGTATCCAAATACTATAAAGGAGTATACCATAAAGGAACGGTGCTGTCATTGCGAACAGTGGCCTCCACCAGACCCACAGCCCTAGCTGCATTATGATACATATACCGCACTGTCCTAATGTGGTCAGCCAAGAGCCGACAGGACGCACCGAACCGCAACCGTCAACCAAAAGCTGCGGCCCATACCCAGCTAATAGCTGGTCGCCATTTGTTGTACCTTTTGGTTAAGCGAATACCCGTATTATATATTAGTATCTTTAAACCTTATTCTCACATAGCTCTACCACCGAACAATGCCTGTCTAATGATGGCCCTTGCCATCTTCACTTCCCTTTAACAGTAGCCGCTTTTCATCTTTCCGACGCGACATGGTCGCCTTCTGTGCCGTCAACTCCAATAGTCAACTAGATGTCAAGGTCTTCACTATGCTTACCATTTTTTTCCCTTCGGGTACGGTATACTCTATGCTCGTACGGATCATCAACCGACGGTGACCCCATATACACAGGTCATTTCTCCTTGTATAAGGCAGCCCCATTGTCAGTCCTTAATAACAACATCCTCATCAACTCCAGGTTGCAGATCATTAACTCAACCGACACCCCTATCTAGATCGGCAACTCGGAAATATTGATAATAAATGAGAGAAACAGTGGTGGATCGCAGGCATGGAGTATGCGGTAGGATGGGATGCTTTATAATTTAACGAAGGAATGTCAAGTCATAGATAATAACCTACTACAGGAGCAAGCAGCCTTTTATGCTCCGTCGCTTAAAACTGGAGATCAATGAAGCTTACTCCTCCTGGGAGTGGAAATATTTATTAATGTCGAACTTTGGTATGGTAGGTGTAAACTTATTAATAAAAGAAAACTAACTGTCAAGCTCAAATTTAGACGGGTTTGATGATTCAAGTGATGAATGTTTATTGAACAGCAACCAGTAGGTCTTTCATACTAGGACAATGACCGGTATCATTGGTAGTAACTATTTAGCCTAGATTGGGAAAGCTAGGACAACAGGTTGCGGCGGGGCCGGTCGCTGGTAGGGGATGGAGAGACGACTAGGTAGCCGTTGGATCAGTAATAAATAAAATAAAGAAATAACGACCCTAGAATAAACAGAAGGCGACCCCCGGTTTGGATAATGAAGTGATGGAAGGATTGGACCAATGTGGGGATAAGAAGGTAGTCCTTCCAATAATCAGCTACTCTAAGGCGCAGCCACCAAGGCTGAATGACACCACTTGGGACGGCAAAAGGCAGCTAGTTGGCCTCACTTGGGATATGGATTAGGAGGTGGGTGTTTTAGACTACTACAAAAGCAGAGGGAATAAAATTAACTCGTATGGAGAAGGGGATTATTGGTTACTGACGGTTTATAGAGGGCGATTAGCAAGGCACCTATATGTACCTCGCGCAGGCTCCGCAGCTGGCTGTCCTGCAGCCAGACTGTTGTAGTCTTGTCACGACATGGCTTTTCACAGAGGACCAAAAAATTAAAGGAGAGCTAGCTAAGTTGATTATGGTGCCACCTTCTACGGCACAGGTGAAGACAGAAGGTAGTAAATTGATGTGAATAAGGACGATTCAGCATTGCGTCGAACGAGTGAACGTAGCATTGTGAGTATGTAAGACGTACATGCGAAAATAGTCAATGCAGTAAAGCACCAAGACTACGGCCTGGTGGCCGGAAAGATTGTGAATGGTCATTTCTATATAAAAAAAAGGAATAACAGGAAGGGATTATCAGAAATGTACAACGAAGCGGTATGGTTATGACTGTTACATTTAGGTGACCGTGTGTACGCTTTGAAGACCCTGTTAATTAATAGAGTCGATACGGAATGACTATATTTTTACCTGTCACCGGTACGATATCTAGCGCAATCTTTGCGGCAATGTTGGGTAGCGACAAGTGTGATGGGTTCGGACCAACGTGCGTGAAACCTACTATAGCCCAATGGTATATTCCAGGGGCTGTGCAGCAGCTGCAGGAGTACCGTCAATCTCACGCTGCTATGGTCTTAAAATGATGGACAGTGAGTCAGAACAGGCTACTAACGACATTCCTAGAGTCACCGAAGTGGAGAGGCTCCTTTGTGGTGCCGTTGGGGCCGTAGTTGTCGATCTTTGCGAGTACATTGGGCGATTAAGCCCCTCTGCTCGGCGTCGTTGACATCATACTGCCACCATTCAGTTTCACGCTTACCGGCGCACTCCATCACGTTGGGGATTTGCTGGTTATGAATATCCCAAGGTACCCAATATATACCGGTAGGTCCTCTGGCATATTTAACGAACCGGCATTTGCCATCAACGATAGCTTGTTCTTATCTCATAGTCTCTCTCTGCCTCGCTTGATATTTTCATCTGATTGGCCATCATGTACCGTAATTTGAAAGGCAAAACCGTATATATGTAAGTGACTAAGTATCGAAGCAGCCTTATTGCAATACACTATCAGTTGGCGAGTGGTTGGCCAGAGTTATAGTGCCTCTATATGCCAGGAAATGATAGTCAGACTACCAGTGCTTACAACTTTATTTAAGTACTATTTCGCTCCACTGCGCCCACCCTCTATTCAATTCCCAGTACCGGTGCCAGCTCCGGAATCGGGGCGGCCTGTGCGCGTGTCTTTGCTGCAGCCGAGTGCAACGTGGTAAGCTCCCCTGTCATCATTTACAACTTGATAATCTGTCGCGACAGTCGTGGTCAAACAAACCGCCATCAACAAATTTCCAACGCTTGCTCATCCCATAACCAATACCCGCCCATTACGCTTCCTAACTTAATCCACATCTTTCATGTAACTTATTAGATCCTTACTGCCCGTCGCACCAACCGAATCGAGGCCCTCAAGACGGAGCTGGAGCAGATCCATCCAAAAGTTCGCATCCATGCCGTGACGCTGGATGTGACTACCAAAGAACAGGTCAATCAGGCTGTGACCAACCTCCCTGAGGACCTACAGCAGGTGGATGTGCTAATCAATAACGCTGGCGTATGTAGTGGTGATGACCTACTAGTAGACATTTCAACCGTAAACATCGATACCATGATTGACACAAACATCAAAGGGGTTGTTTACATGTGCCAAACCTTCATCCCGCACATGAAGCGTCAGGCTGAGGGTGGTATGATCATAAACATGAGCTCTATTGGCGCACACCAGGTTGCCCCCCGTGTCAGCATCTACAGTGCCACCAAACACGCTATAGATGCCATCACCAGCACCTTGCGTTATGAACTTGCTGACAGCCATGTGCGCATCACCGCCATCAGCCCGGGGTATGTAGATACAGAGTTCTCAGATGCGCTGTTCTCAGGAGATCAAAAAAAAGCTGATGCCTTCTACCGTGGTATAAAGCAGCTACAGGCTAAGGATGTTGCTGAAGTGGCTCTTTTCACTGCCTCCCGCCCGCCCCATGTTGAGTTGGCAAACATTGTTGTTGTGGCTAAAGGTCAGGCGCATGCTACCTATGCGCACCGCCATGAGGAGTAAAGTCTCTTTGTCCAGATCTCAATTCACCAATTAGTCGATTTAAAGGTGAACTAGGTTTTGAATATCTCTTCCACTTATGTGTAGTAGGTAAAGACCTGAGGGTCGGTCTTTTGTCTCCAATCCAAGATGAGTATAACTGATGCTATATATTGTGGGACGTTAAAGCTTGAAGCCTTAGATAATGGCACTGTGGATAAAATCTAGTGATATTTTGGGTGAGGAATCAAATGGTATAAGCCATTCAAGAAATGTACTATTTCTCACTTTTGAGGTATAGTATAAAGCTACAGTGTGAGAATACAATATAAAATAGAAGGGTTGTATGGTGGTTATTCTTTATTGAAGTGGCCAGTGGATAGTCACTATATATGTCTTCTAATCTTAGCTTTAACAGATGACATTGATATGGCAGTAATGATGAAATACGGCATAAGAAATTATCAACAAAACATAGCATGAAAAAGACAAGAGGACAACAAAAGCTTAATATCATAAAAAGACTAACCACAGGGTCATGAGTAGAACATTATATTCAATTCTGATTAACTCGTCTTATTGTTATCACATAGATAATCCAAACAAAATATCTCTGTTCCCAATTCTATTATGAAGTGGTGCTTATTCTGACCACACAGGTTCTATAGGCCATACTATGACTCATATGTAGATATAAAGTTACCCATTGTAGTTTACCCTTGAAGTTAATGACCTGCCATACTACTTATAGGCTTGAATATGACATCTACAAGTACCAGTACCTAAATCCAATATGGATCCATTGTATTCAAAAAAAACCCCACACTAGCAGACTGCCTAACCCAGGCATACCAGCCACCTCACAAACCACCTTCAGCACTTCTATCCTGCAGTCTACACCTCTTCTCTACACCACATTTTACCCCTCACTACCTTTGCATCCACCAATGATTACCCTATGCCTCACAACCTACAATAATGGCTCATGGCATTTTCCCAGGTCTCTGGTAGTAGACAATAACTCACAACTAGCAGGCCAACAGACATATTAGGCCAATTCAACCACCACTCCAAAGGAGAGGCATCTAACTACATTTGTGATATTTGCAATTCCATTCCAATTAACCCTCCCTTGGTATCAGCCCTACCACTAAATCATCCCCATAACATATCTTATTGGTAACACTTAATTCCAAAAATCTCACCTCTCAGCTATTTGAACTAACTTAAGGCAGTAAGATAAAGTGTAAAATAAAATGACCATTCTACCAAAAGTAATAAAAAGGCCATTGTCAAAGAAACTAACTATGAGTCAATGTAGGGGCAATAGTTGATTGGGGTGGCTGAAAGATTGAAAGTGATTGATCAATCAGATGCCTTAGTTCCACACTTCTACATAATTAAAATCATCTCTGCCACACCATCTCTTGTAAAGCAGACTGGAGTTGGATAGCCAGTTCCGATTTTGAAAGAACCTCCAGGATGGAGTGGGGAGTTTGGGAGTACAAAGTCAGAGCAGAGGTATCCAAATCTGCAATGCAAAATGAAAACGGACAACTATTGGTAGAGTTGTTCAACAAAGAAAACCTACAAATGAGTAACAGTAAATGGGCTTAGGGGAATAGTGCCAATAGATGGTACTATGGTACCAAAGATTATATAAAAGCTGCCAGGCCCTGTGTTGCATACTTGGGCCTGGCTTATATACTAAATGATCTACGCTAATTGGTGGAGGACCTGACTAGTCCTCTGCCTCTTCTGGGCCTCTCCCAGAGGTCGCCTGGTCACTATTCTATCTTTTGTTTTATCCAATGTATAGGTGCGACCTATTACAATTCTGCAAAGGGAGAAGCCGTGATTGACATTACATATTGTGGTGCTAGGCTCTAGGCAGTGGTCTTTGGTTGGGCTGTATGCAATGATGGTCTGGGCCTAATGGCAAGTCAAAGGAAAATGGCTAAGAACAGGATTGTTTACTTTAATGGTGAATGTAAATAATATGGGATTGTTGTTTTGTTCAACTACTAATAAATAGAATAAAATGAATAAAGGTTACTAGAAATAATGGAAAATAGAAAATTAGCTGGTAAGCCCTTGCCTAACTGCATGGGCTCACTTTTATACTTGTGCGCGGGGAAGGATCTGCATCCCCCTACATAAGGTGTGTAACCTTAAACTTTGATCCTAGCTTTCCCCCTAAAGGGATTGGCTAGTGTTTACGTTTTCCCAGTATTGACGTGCCTGTCAGATACCTTCAAGAGGCAAAGCAAGTGTTGGCACCACATATCTGTGATAGGGTTTATAGGTCAGGAAAAGTAATATGTATTAATAAGTTGGTTACAAGGTTGAGGCAGATTTGTGTTGGGAGCAGGGAACTTGGGGAATATATTGGAGGCTGGCCTGGCCATCTGACCAGGTCAGCAGGACATTTAGAAACCGTTGGAGATTATACAAAAAGAGTCAACGTCATAATTAGTAAATATTTGTCAATGTAGACCGATTAAGAACACCAGTTGGTGAGGGACAAGTAGAGGTGGATGTGGCGGAGCCATTATTACGCATATCAGTTGCGGCCATATGACGTTGTAAGCACCGCATCCCGTTAGATCTGCGCAGTTAAGCATTGTTCAGCCGATTTAATACTAAGGTGGGTGACCACTTGGGAATAGTCGGTGCAGCAACTTTTTTGTCATTCTCTCACCAACTATTCCTACTCCACTTGGGACGAACACAGGTCTACATTGCGTGGAGTGGGTTGTGTGGTAAGCCTGCTTGTGATTGCGAAATGTGGCAGGTCAAACCATAATAGGTAAATTGGCAGTAGTGAGAGAGATGATGATGTTTATTTGGTTCCATATTGGGACTCTATATAGGGTCCTGACTATTTGGCTTGGACTTATTGGTGTGTGCTAGTGTAGAAAGTCATAGAATTGGAGAGACATGGAAATATAGTAAGTCATTTCCCAGGTTGGTCTGTAAGGTTGAGGTATGTTAGGTAATGGTGGTTATTGTTCCATTGATTGCATGAGTGGTGGTCATGGTGTTTGGTGGCATTGTGGGTGGCTGCTGCTTGGTGACTGAGGTAAGATTGTCTTTTGGTGACCACAGCACCAAACAACTATTTTCTGACCTTTACATTTTTAACATGTACCATTGATTATCCTGTTTTATTGTTCCAAGTTTGACCTTTTAGAGGCTTTTATGGGCCACTCACAACAGGCTAAAGGGGCCAGGTTAACTCAGGTGGAGTGAATGTATATTGAATGTGAATCTAAGGCAGGTGGCCTTTTGGCTATATGTTGCCATCCACAGGGTAAACACAATGGGAAAAAA
>JANBPT010001091.1:0-14802 GCA_027575765.1 Tieghemiomyces parasiticus | reverse complement strand
GCGAATGGGACTTACTTGACCGGCAGACCGGCTTCGCGGACTAACCGAGCGGTGCCTCCAGAGGCCACGAGCTCGATGCCCAGATCATTCAGACCCTGGGCGAGATCGACCAGACCGGTCTTGTCGTAGACGGACAGTAGGGCTTGAGAAAGGATGTGCCAAGTGAGGGTGGAGGGACGGGAAATGGTCGGTTAATGGCGGTCCGTGCCCTCGTACCGGAATCCACCGGCGCGTCGGCCTACATTGCGCCAGTTCAGAAGGTATTCTACGGGCTGGCAGGGTAGGATTCCCACTGATCAGCCGCTAGAACCTGTGTCGGCTTACCGTATTGCGGCATGGTGAGTGCGTTAGACAAGGGGAGGGCGGAAGGCGGTATGTCGGGGGTTGAAGGTGACAGTGTAATGGGACAGGCACCAGATAGACCTAGGTGTAGAGGACAAGCTGGTCGATGGAGGTGTAGCTGTGTGTGCGGCCAACAGGGTCTGGGGCGCCCATACCTCGGTGCCGACTGGCGGGGCAGGCGGGGTGCCACTGAGTTCTCACAATATTCCCTTAGTCGGTGCCAAGCAGTGAGTCAGAGCTGAGGGGTGGGGTGGGGTGGGGATTGGACCACCTTATCCCAATACCTATGAGAACAGGCATGTTGTCTTCCTTGAGAAGCCAGTGACCACTGTAGAGAGTGGGTAGGCCGTCGCCAGGCTTTCCCAGAGCGTGGGGAGATTGCTTCTCGTCGCGGTGACCAGCGCTGACGACCCGCCTATTAAACACAGCTAACAGCAGGTGCCGTTACACAGCAGCATGGCCCTGCGGTACCTGACGGCCTGTCCTCCCTCTAGCCCACGCCCTAGACCCTTCCGGACCCTCGGGCTGCTGGTTCGGAGTGTTTGGTGCGACCCAGAGAATCCTTGGTAGAAGGGTACAGGCTTCGTTCATGGAACCGCATGCAATTGCAATAGTTGCTTCTGGCCAGATTTGTACTCTGGACGACCCGGGTGATCGAACCGGCCAGTGGTAGAGGATTCCTTAGCGGCTGACTGCTCAAGCTACATCGGCTTACAACCCGGCCCTGACGTTCTCGATCTCGCACGCCTCGAAACATCTGGGGGAGACTGTGCCGTGCCCAGACGGCACACCACAGCACATTCCTCCGCTCTCGATGCAGAGTGGGGCACACAGGCCAGATCGCGACATATGTCACGTGATGTATCTATAGCCAAGGACCCGCGACCTCCCTCACCCCTCGTCTGCACCCTGCGCCCGACCGAGAGATCGTGGACGGGCCGGGGGGGGGGATGAGAGGTTGAGGAAATCAATTGCCCACCTTCGTCGAGCGGAACCTGACATTGACCCATGGAGGCTCATGGCTCTGACATTGGCCTGCTGCTCCTCCTTGGCATTACATCCCTACCCAGATACTTTAAAATCCCCGCCTATCCGTCGATTCCACCATGTCCGCCGTAGTCCGCGAAATCTACCGGAAACACGGCACGCCGCCGGTGGCCAAGATCTTCACCGGCCACCCCCTGCTGGCCCAAATGCTTAATGTCTTTAAGGGCCGTGGCGTCGGTCGTGAGGTGGTAAGTTAAAGCGCCGATTGGTCCAGGCCGACACCCATATTGCCGATTGGGAGGGACTATTCCGTTCGAGCCAGTCCAGGCTCTAACCCCGCTGCCTACCCGTTTCCCCCTCCTCCCGATTCGATACGCCTTTTCCCGGGCCAGATACCGGCGGCCTGGGTGGGCACCGCACGTAACGATTGCTACGTGGTTGTATCTAAAGTCGAAGTGGCCAAGGTAAGGAACCCACTGGCGTAGCCCTCCACTATGTGTATGGGTGGTCACTACGTTAAACGAGATGGCAGAACTGGCACGATGGCCACCCCTCCTTCCGTTGATTCACCTCTCCAGCCACGCCATCCATTTTTGACCACCACCCCCCCTCTTCCCGCCTGTGAATCCCAGGGTCTTAAGAGCGGCCGGGTCTGGGGTACGCAGTATTGGCACGGTAAACCCGCCAGCAAAAGTAATCACCGCATCCGCACCGGGT
Organism: Tieghemiomyces parasiticus; assembly: GCA_027575765.1. NCBI lineage: Eukaryota > Fungi > Kickxellomycota > Dimargaritomycetes > Dimargaritales > Dimargaritaceae > Tieghemiomyces > Tieghemiomyces parasiticus. The sequence goes on along the minus strand of JANBPT010001091.1, from coordinate 12,756 downwards.
CAATGACCTGGACGGTCCGCGACCTGCCCCGGCCCAAGTGTCTTCCGTAACTAGCGCGCGAGTGGCGCGTTTGTAGCTTGCGTCACGGCCGACCATATTCCGTATCGTGATTTCGCGGGGCCACTGGCCTACCCTGTTGCCATTAAACGCGGTATCTTGTCCAATAAAATAACCAGGCACCTTATCCTCACGCCTCCGCCGGACGTTGTGACCGTCCTCGCACCGGCCGCCCAGTCGGCGATGGACCCAGCCGAGAAGTACGAAGGGATATGCTGCATAGTCGGCGCCGGGAGATAGCCGTGTAACGCGGGCCGCTCCCGGTGGGTGTGGATGATGAGAGCGGCACGTTCCCCACCGTCGGAAAAAGTGGCCTGTACGAGACCCGGCGGCTGGCCGTTGGGTCCTGGGGTGTATGGCCGCACTACTGTCCCTCCTCCCCACTTGTGGTACACTGCGCAGCGATTGGGTCTACTGCCTACCCACGGCTGTTGGGTGCTCACCCATCCTCTTCCTCCCACTCTACCCGCCAGCGGGGATCCCACCTCACCTCCTTGCCTAACCTTTTCCTTTGGCCACCGGGCGCTCCACCTTTATATCGGCCATCGCATCCCCCGTCCACTGCCCGCCACTCTTTCTCCTCTACGCTGTCTATTACTCGTGCCTCCTCCGCCGGTTTTTTACCCCCCCATTACGTCCGCAATCGCCCTGCTGTCACCATGAAGCAGGCCGCCATTTTCTCGGGGTCCTCGCACCCCGCCCTCACGAAGCTCATTTGCGACCGCCTGGGCCTGCAGGCCGCCCCTGCCAAGCTGAAGCGCAGCTCCAACCACGAAAACTCGGTCGAGCTGCAGGTCTCGGTCCGGGACAAGGACGTCTACGTCATCCAGTCCGGCTCGCACCTGGTCAACGACCACATTATGGAGCTGCTGATTCTGATTCACGCCTGCCGCATTGCCTCGGCCCGCAAGATCACCGCCGTGCTGCCGTACTTTCCCTACTCGAAGCAGTCCAAAATGAAGAAGAAGCGTGGGCCCATCACCGCCAAGCGTAAGTATCCACACTTGCCCCCTCCCGTCCGGGCTCCCAGGGATCGGACGGGCACTGGCCACCCCTTGCCGGCGCTATACCGCCGCCGCGGGCCCAGTCTTCCCTCTTTCCACCTAGACCACCCGTTGACCGTTTGCTTCACTAACGCTTCGTCTTGTCCGTGTCCCCAGTCCTAGCCAACATGCTCAGCGTGGCTGGCGTCGATCACGTCATTACCATGGACCTCCACGCCTCGCAAATGCAAGGGTTCTTCCGCCGGCCCATCGACAACCTGTACGCCGAACCCAGCGTGGCCAAGTGGATCATGGAGAACATCCCCAACTACCACGAGGCCGTGGTCGTGGCCAAGAACGCCGGTGGGGCCAAGCGCGTGACGTCCCTTGCCGATAGTTTGAACGTGGACTTTGCCCTAATCCACAGCAACCACTCCTCCCGCCCACACGTGTGCCTCGCCCCGGTGCGTAGCTTTGGCTCGGCCTTGGACCTCCGCGCCGGTAGCGAGGTCCACCTGGACTCGGACGAGAACCTCGACTCGGACGGTAACCAGACCGATGTGGAAAGCGGTGGGAGTGGCGCCGTGTCGACCACCCCGGCTGCCGAGGGCCCCCAGCCACTAATGACCCTGGTCGGTGACGTCCAGGGCAAGCTTGTGCTGCTGATGGACGATATGATCGACTCGAGCAACTCCTTCCTCAACGCCGCCCAGTTCCTGCGCACTCAGTGCCACGCCCGGGCCGTCTACATCGTGGCCGTGCACGGCGTCCTCTCGGGCAGCGCCCTGGCCCACATCGAACGCTGCCCCGACGTGGACCGGCTGATCATCAGTAACACCCTGCCGCTGGAGACAGGGACCACCGGGGCCAGTAAGGTCTCGGAAATTGACGTGTCCAACGTGTTTGCCGAGGCCATCCGCCGCACTCACAACGGTGAGTCCATCTCATACCTGTTCCAGCACCCGGCGTGAGCGGGCAGCTATGTGGCCTCCCCGCCCCCTCTGCCTTTTTATTTTCGTCTTCCGGTTATAGCATGGGGTGGGGAGGCTAGGGGTAGGAATGAAGGAGTGGTACGGCTGGGAGGGAAATCTAAAGGGGAGGGTACGCCGCGCCCTTTCCAAACAGATTGTGGGGTTGTGCGGCGACCGCCGACCATTCAATAAATGTATGCATTGTATTTTAATGTATTCACAGGTTCCGCGCACCCCCCGGGCTCAGAGTTAGAAACGGCTAATATCCCGGCCAAATACCCAAGTGAGGAACCAGTACACGGGGATCAGAATCTTATTCTTGGGCGAGACGCTCATCGTAAAGTACGACGTGCGCCAAAACAGCCAGGCCAGCCGGCCTTCGCCGATGTAGTCAGCGAGGCGGAGGCCGTTGCCACCAGTTGTGCGCTTAGACGCACTGGCCGGTGCACCGGGCTTCTGGAGGTCGACGATGGCTGATGCAGCGTGATAGGTGAAGTGGTAAGGGAAGAAGGAGGGGGTGGGGGAGCAATGTTAGTATCTAGAGCGAAGGTGAAGGCCCGGGTAAGCCATAAAGCACCCTTACACGTGCCCCCTCTCGGCCCTATGCCAGGGATCAAGTCGCACGCGAAGTGCGAATTAGCCACGTACCTTTCCAACCGCCCAGGTAGGCCATGCTGCCCAGGTGGCGATAGGTAAAGGGTCGCTCATCATCCACGGTCCAATCCGTGGCGCGGCCCAGGCGGTTCAGTACCCGACTGAGGTAGATGCCCTGTTGCTTGGCCACCTGGGCCGTGGCCGGTAGGCCGTGGTTAGTCAGCGTGGCACAGTCGCCCAGGGCGAATACGTCGGGCAGCGGGGTCCGGCGGTCGGGGCCCAGCACGCGCAGACGGTCGTCGCAGAGGATTCGGCCCGAACGTGGGTCGTGGGCCGCCCGGTCGCCCAGCGATGTGACCAATGGGGTGGCGGTGAGCCCGGTGGCCCACACCAACAGGCCGTACGGTTCCCGGCGTTGGTCGGCCAGGATGAGCTCTCGGGCGGTGACGCCAGCGATGGCGGTACGGGTGCGGACGCGGATCCCTTGGCGGCGGAAACGAGCATCGGCGTAGGCGGCTAGGTTCCGGTCGAAAGTGCCCAACAAGGTGGGGGCCACGTCGTAGACGGTCAGGGTGACGCGGTCCATGAGATGCGGGTAGACGCGGCGCAGATCGTCACGCACGAAGTCGCTGAGCTCGGCGGCAAACTCAACGCCGGTGGGGCCGCCACCCACCACCGCAAAGTGCAGAATGCGACTTTGTTCGGCGGGGCTGACATTGGGTTGGCTGGCCCATTCGAAACAGTCCAGGACCCGCTGGCGGATGCGGCGGGCGTCCGGTACGTCCTTGAGGAAGAAGGCGTGCTCGCGTACCCCGGGTATATCAAAGGTATTGGAACGCGCCCCAACGGTCACCACCAGCTTGTCGTAGGGGATGGCGAACTGGCCGGGGACTCCCTCGACGGTGCTGCTACAGAGCACGGCCCGGTTATCCAAGTCGATGCGGTCAGCAGTTGCCTCGTAGAACTTGAAATTATCGCCCCGACTGCGCACGGGCTCAGTGATGCAGCGGAATTCCAGGGTGCCCACCGACGTGCTGGCCAGGAGTGGAGTAAAGACAAAGTAGTTGCGCGGGGAGACCACCGTTACGTCGTAGCGGCGCTTGTCCAGGTCCCGCAGAATTTCGAAACCGGCCCAACCCGAGCCGAGCACGACTACGCGCGGGGCCAGGGCGTGAAGAAGGCGGCGGGTGGCCACGGGACTGCGCGGGTGGGCTCTTGAGCCGGCAGTCAGCGGCGAGGTGATTGTTCTCAAAAGCATGAGCGGAGCAGCGGTCTTGGAGAGGGGGGGGGGTTCCGGCAGGAGAAGAATGATCGGCCTCGGTTCGTATGAAAAGGATGATTTGAGATTGGCGACGGACGAGGGTAGGGTCAGGAAGCTGGGCTCTGGTGCATCTAAGACCAGCTGGCGATTGCTACTGGCTCACCCCGCCGGGGAAAGCGAGCGCTTGTATCCAACCACCGACTATGACGTGCTTAGTAAGAGTCGAATCGATTAGGCGACGTTATAGTCGACAGGCGCCTAGAGTGGTGGACCTACTACCTCCCCGATTTGGGGTTGCTAGGGGACCCCGAGTCCCTTGACCCGGTCAGCCTGCTTCCCCGGTATTGTTGTCGGTATGGCTCGCGGGTAGGTAGCCCTTGAGACTATACCGCAGATCCAGTCAGGTAGTCCTCTTAGCCGTGGCTCCTACCATGCAGTAGGTTGGGAGAAGTAGAAAGTGCCTGGAGGGGGTGTTGAACGCCGCAGGGCGAGTCTGCTGGCCCAACTGTGCCACATTGTGTGTTTCCAACCTGGAGATCCTGTCGTTTGGCGAGGATCACAACGGTAGTTTGGACCCTGGCTACGTGATAACAGCGAGAAGGGGCTAACAGGGCGACATTCACTCCTCCCTAGCTGCCCTCGCCTCCCGGTGAATGTGTATGACAGCCGTGAGTGCCTGTATAAGTAGGCACCCCGGGCCACCTACCAGGGTGGTGTGGGGAGGGGATATGTACGGGGGTAATATATCCCCACCCGCCTATTGAATCGCACGGACGTGGTGGCTCATAATACACTGCGGTGTCCCTTGGAACCACGCTGTCGTCCACAAGGGTTACTTGAAACCATGTGGACCCGCCTCAAACGGCCCACCGCAGGAAAGCGAGATTGACCATGGCCGTAGAGCGCCGGTGGATGGTGCCACTGCGAATGGCAGGGTCGAATTCCTCGGCCGCTTACTGACGACCAGCCCTGGTTGTCTTCACACTACGGGTGGCTATTTTTATCGGGTAGTGTCTGACGTGGCGACGGATGATCGCTTGCTGGCTGGAAAGAACGGCCAGTTATACTGCGTTGCTAACCCCACCGGGCGCGAAGGAATGCTATTATTAGACAGATCGCAAGCTGCCGGGGCCTGGCCTCACTGTCGCACGCTATTTTTAGCCGCACCACCGAGGCTAATGTGTGGAGGGCGGGGGGGTGTCCATCCACCTGCCCGTTTCTAGGCTGGTGGCCGGAAAAAAACACAAAGCGGCCAACGAGGCTGCCACCTTCGCACGTCGCTTTGATGCTGCCCATCCGTTCCCAACCCCCCCCCCCCGCCTCCCTACAACGGCGACAATCAGCGGACCGCGCCAGTTCCACCGCAAGGCCCATGTCAAGCAGGGTCCTGGGCCAGCGATGAGGTGCAGGCGCACTCTCCGCCGTACCGACGACTTTAGCCGCCCCTGCCAGCCCCAGTAGGGAGACGAGGCGGGGGCGGCCAGTGGGTGCGGCGGAGAGGCGAGAAGGATTTTCTGGCCGACTGAACCATCGCCCACCTTCCGGAACACCGTGTACTTCTGCACTGCTGCCCGCTCACCATGCCCTGTAGCGGTTATCGACCCCGCCCCCTCCTTCGCTTTCATTAGCGCAACCCCGACATCACTGGCCAGCACAGCTTGCCTTCCAGACATCCCTCCACCTCCCGCATCCCCGGCGGCCACTTCATCATCTTGCAACCGTCTTGGTTCCCGCACCGCCGATCGTCCTTTGACACCGGAGGCCCCGCCGCCCATCTCGACCCTCCCTCGGTACCCCGCCGGTCCTCGCCTCCCCGATCGCGGCCTCGGCCATCACCACGGTAAGCCCCTGCCCCTCGCGGCGGCCCCGCCCCGTCTCGCCAGCCTCCGTCGTTGACACATTCCCGCTCGAAACCCGTGGCACCCCTCGGTTTCTCTCCTTTGCGCTCGACCCCTTACCACCTTCGCCCCGCCAGATACCTGCCTGCCGTTCCGTTTGCCCCTTTGGTTCTTCACCCTGCTCCGCCTCTGCCCACCTACCTTGTCCCTCACTGCGACTGGTACTGCCCGTCTAACGCATCCCCCCTCCGACTTGTACTGCCCACCTACCGCATCCCCCCTCCAACTCGTACTGCCCGCCTACCGCATCACCCCTTCCGCAGCCGACGATCCGTCTCCCGCCCACTGCAATCCCTCCCATCCATTCGTCTCTGCACCACCATGGCCTCACCCGCCTTGGCCGCCGCCGTCGGCCCTATCGCCGAGGCCTTTGAGCTTTTCCAAAACAAGCTGTACGTGCGCGGCGTGCTCAAGAAGAAGAACGTCACCGCGGCCGACGGCCAGCCCTTTGGCGCCAAAACCTGGTCGCCGTGGTACGTCGAACTGTGCGGTCCCGTGCTGGTGTTCTGGAACCTGACCCACCTCCCGCCAGATGCCGTGGAGCTGCTCAAAACCGACACGGCAGAGTCTGCCCAGCTGCTGGACCAAATCAAGGCCCATCACACCCCAAATTTCATGAACGTCACCGACTGCCAGGTCCACGTCGTGGGCACCATTAAAAAACGCGACGCCGTTTTCTCTCTAAACTCTGCGGGCGCCAATTTCTTTTATTTCCAGGCCGCCAGCCCGTCCGAAATGCGCACCTGGGTCGCTTCCCTCCGCCTACTCGGCTTCGAGGTGTGCAAGCTGTACGAGGCCTATACCTTGGCCTACCTCGCCACCGCCCACCCAGGCCTGCTGCAGGCCCCGAGCTCCCCGGCTCGCCAGGGCTACCTTCAGGCCCGCTTCACCGGCAGTCTAGACTGGCAGCCGTTCTGGGTCGTCTTGCAGCCCGGCCCCAGTCCTCAGCTCCAGTTCTTCGCCGCTCCGAACGCCCCTGGGGCCCCTCTGGCTACCCTTACGGCCGCCCGTCACGCGTACGCCATCTACCCGGAAAAGTTGGACCTGGTGGACATGGCTACCATCGCCAAGGTCGAAGGTGACTTTGGCCCACATGAGCCCGATGCCCTGTCCCTGGCCACGTCGCTGCAATTTGCCCTGCTGATGGCCACCTCATCGCAAGAGCTTTTCGCCTGGCTGGCGTCACTATATGACACCTTCCAACTGTACGGCCGTCCACATACCCTGCAGTGCCCACAACCGCACACCGCCACGCTCTACCTTGACCCGCGCCACCCGGCCGTCCAGGCCTCGCCCGTGGACGACACGCCCCCGGTCACCCGGGAGGCCTTTGAGGCGCTCTACCGCCGTGAGCACGGCTCTCCCCTGCAGCGCACCTTCACGCCCCCACCGGCGCCTGCAGCCTCCGCTGCGGTGCGGCGTCCCGTCGACAGCGACTCCGAATCCGAGGGCGACGCTGTGCCGCCGAAGCCAATCGACGGACCGGACAGCGATGAAGGGGACCGGCGCCAGGCACCTCACCCCGCGGCCCCACCGGTGCGGGCCTCGTTCCTGCCGGCGGCCCCCCCGGCGGCCCCACTCGACCTCGACCGGTCACTGCAGGAGATTACGACGCGGGCTGCCACTCTCAATGTGGGCCCGCCAGTGGATTCGGGTGCCTCCTCACCGGAAGACCGTAAGCCTCGTGCAAAGCCTGCCGCCCGGTCGCGTGCCGTACGACCTGTGGCTTCGGACTCATCCGACTCCGAGAGTGACGACCAAGACGACAGGGTGCCCCAGCACCGGCCCCCGCCAGCCCCGGCGGCACGCGCCCCACCAATCGCTTCCGCTCCAGCTGCCGGACCCCAACGCAACAGCTCCGACACCAGTTCCTCATCCCAACGCTCCTGGGGCCAGCTTCCGCCGCAAGCCCAGGCCGCCCTGACCGTCGACGGGTTCGATCCGCCGGCCCCCCCAATGGGACCCCCCGTGCAGCAGCCGTCGTTACCGCCGCCGCACCAACCCATGATGGGTTACCCACCGCACCCCGTGGCCGGCGGATACTTTGCCCCCGACCCGGCCGGCCCCCGCGCCTCCTTCCACCCGGGCTACCCGCCGCACGGCTACCCAGCCTACCCGCCCTCCCCTTACGCGCCGTATCCGGGTGCCTCCTACTCGGTGTACGATCCGACGGCCTACGTCCCAGACTGGCACGAGACGGCGTCGGCGGCGGGATCGGAGAACGGTCGCCCGCGCCTCCCTCCTCAGCCGCAGCAGCCCATGACCCTCATGGCACTCCAGGACGCCGACCGACGTCAGCAACAGCAGCTCCTGGTCCAGAAAGCTGGCACCTTGGTGCAGCTGGACAGTAAGCGTGACCCCACTCGCAGTGGCGGGGGTCTAGTCGGGGCCATCGCCGCCCGCCAGCAGCAGAAGGAGCGCCGCAAGTACACGGACGCCTCCAGCTATTTGCGCAACGCCCTGACCTCCCGGCAGCCGGGGCCCCGCATGCATGCCACCAGTGCCCCAGCCGCCGCATACCAGTCTGGCGACTATGGCTTCCCATCGCCCCGTCTCCACTCTGCCGGTCAACTGGGCCCGTATACCATTCCGGACGGCGAGGACGACGACGACGATGACGTGCCCCTGGGCGGATTCGCCCGCTACGACGATGACAGTGACCACGTTGCCTTGGCTCACCTCGCCCCCGGCCCTCCGCGCCAGCGCTCGTCCTACTATGTCCCACGCAGCCCCCACGAGAGCCCCGACGCGTACGCCACGCTGCCCCGGCGTGGAGGTGGCCCCCAAGCTGGCCGGGTGCGCACCTCCGTGGTAGGGTACGGTGCGCGCTCCAGCACCGCCTCGTTGGACGACCCAACCTTCCGGCGGACCTCGTCGGCACGGGCGCTTGACCTGGCGACGAACGGTGGCCGGCCTCTCAGCCGCCTCGTTGACCCCGAACCCAAGTCGACACGCGCACGGAGCCGTGGCAGTGAGAGCAGTGGGACTAGTTCGGTCGATCTAGACGCCCTGCCCGAGGACCTGGTCGAGCACTTTGGCCACTTTATGGAGAAGCATATTGAGATCAAACCCTACTCAGTGGTGCACCCCACGACGTTGTACAACGCCTACGCAGCTTACTGCTACCGGGCCAAGGTGTCCCCTGAGGACACGGCAACGCGACGCCAATTGGTGGCCCTCATGCTGGATAACGATTTCTCGAAACGTCGACCCAAGGGCCAAGCCGACGGTGGCGAGCAGTGGTGCGACATTGTGTTGCTCGACTAGGTTACATTGTGTCTCGAGTTTATCCCAAAATTACCAACAAACATGGGATTGAGTCTACGGGGAGGAAACTACGGTCGCACGGTAAACCCTTGCGACCCTTCATCCGCCACCTCGGTTCTCGGCGGATATATTTGTTTTGTTTTTCCATTACCTACTAGTGCGGCCCATCCTCTTTATACTCTATTACTTCGCCCACCGTGTTGTCCTGTTTGCGTACTGATGAACCGTATGCCCATGGCAGCTTCGCCTTGGTGATGAGTAACGGTTTGTTTTAAGGGGCCACCTTGTGTTGCTCGTTTTGTGCTCTCATTTAACCCCAACCCCCCCACCCTCGCCCCGCGCTCCCGTGTCATCCCTCCCCCTCCCCTCTCTCTCACACTCTCTCTTCCATTCTCTTGCACGTTTTCTTTATTCCCCTCGACCATCCCTCACCTAGGGTCCAAGCCCCGCCGGTTTTCCCGGTATCTGTTTTGTTGGTCGCCGCCCTCCATGCGACTTATCTACTTACTCTCCATCTAATACACTCTCCCGGTCGATTCTTTATGACAATAAATACCCCCAAGTCTGCCCACCTTCAATACCGATATTTGCAGGACGGAAACTCATTTGTGGACGCTGGTGAGGTGTTTCGATCGGACCGTGTTGACGGTAGAATAGGGCAATTTTGCTTTGGCCGCCGAGATGTATAAAATTGTCCCCGTTTTATGGATTGAATGGAATTGGCTAGTAATCACAACCGAGGTAGTTTCTTATGACACGGATAACCAACAGCCAGCGCTGGCGTACATGCCGGTATCCTCAGTCCCATGTCCCGTCCCCACCCGCGTGAAGATCTGGCGGGCCATGCGTCTTTATGGGCGCGGACGCCTGCGCCTCCCGGATGCATACGTCCTACGTACCGCTGTGCTTTGGCATATTGGTCACCAGGTGATCAATCCCGCAGAACCCAGAGTCGTTGGGCCGAGGCTCGCCTCTCACCGAACGGCGTCAAGTAAGCCACTTCCCATGCCAATGAGCGTGGTGTGCCGGTCTGAGCACCGCGATACCTCGCAGGGCCAACCCAAGGCTGCTTATATCCAGTAAAGCTACGAAAGATACCGAGTATCGACAGCCGCTTTACGCGTGTCATCAACATTTCACTACAAGGAGATCTGACGAATCTAGTATAATGCTGTGGGCCCAGAGGCGATTGGTACCCAAGGTTAAGACGGGAGGAAAGGTGGGTAAACGGGTAGTATTACTTTTACAACTCGGGAAGGACGCCCGGCAAAAGGAAGCGCGGCGCCGTCGGCCCGATAGTTAAGCAGGGGTGGTGAGGAGCGGAGAGGGAAAGATGACGGGCAGGTATAGAAAAAAGAAAGAAAAGTCGCAGGGTGGGTAGAAGAGTGGTGGCAAAAGTACGAGACGCAAGGGAACGGGCAGGGGAGCTAACCGGTGACCGCCATCTAGGCGGCGGACGCGCGATGGGTCAGGGCAGCCTGGGCCCAGCCAGCCATATCCACATCGGCGGCTTGGGACTTGGTGATGAACGGGTGTTCAAGGAGCTGGGCATAGCTGGGTCGTTCGCTGGGGTCCTTATGCAGGCAGACGGTGATAAAGTCGCGGCATAACTCTGAGTACCGAGCGGGATCAACGCTGGGCGCCGGACCACTGATGATGTCCTGCATGATGAGGAATACTGAAGTGGTGGGCCGGCCGTTGAGTGGGTACGGGTACTTGCCCGTGGCGGCCTCCACCAGGGAGATGCCGAGCGACCAAATGTCGGACTGGACGGTGTAGCCCTGGTCGGAGGCGCCGCTCTTGATTCGTTCGGGGGCCATGTAGTTCTCGCAGCCGACCCGCGTCTTGGCCAGCGAGGCGTTCAACTTGCCTGAGACGCCAAAGTCACACAGCTTCACCTCGCCCTGGCTGTTCACCAGGACATTGGTGGGCTTCACGTCGCGGTGAATGACCCCGAATTGGTCCTTCAGGAACTTGAGGCCGCTGACCATAGCGTGGGCAATGCGCGCGAGCACAGGTTCGGGACAGCCGAAGGAAAACATGGAGTCGAGCGACCCGCACTCCATGTACTCCATGCAGTAGTACACGCACGACTCGATGAAGAAGGCACCGTAAAAATCGACAATGTAGGGAGAACGGGCCTCGTGGAGCACGTTGAGTTCCATGAGGATCTGGTTGAGCTGCAGCTCGTCGAGTTGCAATCGGATTTCCTGAAATCGAGCGAGGATAGTGGGGGTTCCAGAAGGATAGGATGGGGCGGGGTGAGTGCGAGGATGGGGAAGGGATGAGGGCCCAGGCGCACCGTGGCGTGAAGACGACGTACCTTGAGGGCCATAGTGACCTTGGTGGGGTTATGGTATACTTTGCTGACCACGCCGAACTGGCCGCGGCCAATCTCGCAACGGGTGGAAAAGTCCTCCATCTTGATGTTGTACTTGCGGCCGGCGCCAAAGTCAACCCCTTCCGAGTGTAGCACGGCCTTGCCCTCAAAGTTGAGCTTGCCCGAGAGGTCGACCACCTTGGAAAAGGAATTGAACGGGTTGCTCTGGTTGATATCCCGGAGCGAAAAATTCGGCCGCTTCTTGGGGCCGGGGGTGGACTGGCCGGGCATCATGACGAGTCGAGATCGGAGGAATGAGGGGAGAGGAGAAGGAGAGGGGGACGTAGGGTAGTGGGGCTATAGAGGGGAGAATCCCGAAGCTGGCAATTCTGGGTGGTGAGATGTGGTAATGCCCAGGTAAGGGGGGAGGGAACGATGCGGTGGGCCGGCGGGATGGGCTATGGCGGAGAGAAGGAGTAGGTGGGCTACTGCACGGCGAGAGGGCGGAGGCCAGGCGGGCTTGACCACCTCACATACGCTCTGGCACCGGGCGCGATGGGAGAGGTGGAGAGGCTGTATGCACGGCCAGTCGAGCGGAAGGCGACGCCCGCCGCAGCCTCGACCTCGTGGTCCCGGGGCACAGCGGTGGACCTCTCGGGTTGTCGTTGCCATATTTTTCTGGCCGTTGGCCCTGGACCTCAGAAGCCTACGCTCACGCGACCACCCTTGGCCCAAGGACTCCCCCCTACCTTTTCACCGCCCTCCCTGTCCCTTGACGTCGCAAGCTCGCATTTCACCTCACACTTCGAACCTTGCGCCTATGCAGTTTTAGTCTCCGCATTGGGTAACTGTCTCCATCTTTCGTTTTTTTGTTTGCCTCAGTCTTCTCCGGCCCCCCTTTCCCCCTCCCCATCACCAGCCCGCCCATTTCTTCCTTTCACCCCATCGTCGCCGTCGAGCCCTACACAGATTGCCGTCATGAAGATCACCTTCAAGACGCTGCAGCACAAGCAGTTCCAGATCGAGGCCGAACCTACGGATACGGTAGGTACTCCTTCGTGCGACTTTCCTCCCGACCTGACCGCCCTATCCCTACTAACGCATGTCCCCCCCACACACACCTCTCCAACCCTCGCCCCAGATCGCGGACCTCAAGGTCAAAATCGAGGCCTCAGAGGGCTGTCCCCCCGAGAACCAGAAAATCGTATATTCCGGTACGCATGGCTAGTCTTTGCTAATCGTACGTCCTGTAGGTCAGAATCCCATACCCACGACGTTCGACTCACTCGCCACTGGCCCCTCCTCACTCTCCCCCTCCACACACACATACCTTACCCGTTGAACAGGCAAGATGCTCACCGACGGCCAGACCGTGGAGGAACTGAATGTGGCTGAAAAGGACTTT
>JANBPT010001090.1:0-14821 GCA_027575765.1 Tieghemiomyces parasiticus | reverse complement strand
GGTCGACCGAACCGAAACTCCTGGAAGAACTGGCGTTGGAGGTAGGCATGGGCCTGGACACTACGGGCATCTTCGACGCTAAACTTAATACCCCGGTGGGTTATGACGCACTGGGTTTGTTTGCGGAAACTGATGGCTTTGAGTAGCTGGACCAGTGGTCGGACGTTGTGCAGTTTGGCCAGCAGCGTGTAGGCTACTGCCGAGGGGTCGTCTCCATTGGCTGCGGCGGCGGTGGCGGTGTGGTGATGGTCCATGTGTGTGTGCGTGGAGGGGGGGTGGATGGAGTAGAAGTTGAGAGGGGGAATGGTGTGCACGGAATGTGTCAAATGAGCGAGGGGAGGATGGGGGGGTCGGAGTAATCGGGCATTCGTGGCAAGGAAGGTTACATAAGTCTTGAGGGCTTCCGTCGAATTGAGACGACCAGCTGATGGCCATGAGCTACCCATCGGGCGAAGTCCAAGGAACTTCGGTGTCGCAATTGGCCAGCGCTAGCTAAATTTTTCTGCCGCAGTCGCCTCCCTCCCCCTTTTCCTGTCCATGGGGACCTGGATGCCCGGGATGCGGAAATTGCGCCTTTCTAGTGTGGGGGAAGGGAGAGAAATAAAGCCCTTGTAAATTTGAGGGGGGAGATTGCTACTTTGTTAACGTTTTAGGGAACAGAGTGGGGGGGGGATTACGAGTCTCATTGCAATCCCATCCTCAATAAGAATTGAATTGGGCGATCTTCAGGGCCCTCTGCCGGGTATGTCGCTGCATTTAATCACGTATAGCCTCCCTGCGCATAATGAATCCCGTGGCTTATCTTAGATAAGGTAGCTTAGCAATGCATTTTAATGATATCAAGAGGCAGATCAAAGCATTAGGTAGCATATACTTGCGGGCCATGCGGGAGAGTAGAGAAGCACACAGTGCTAAATAAAGAAGACATAATTACACCTAAAAGTACACACAAAGTGAGAGGATCGGGAGAGAGAGAGAGAGAGGCGGCACCTGCACATCCAAAGAGGAAACTAAGTGTCGGAAGGATCCAAAAGCAGTCGGTAGCACGAGGACACGACTAAAACCTCACCCTTCGTAACGGCGCCTACGGGAATATAGCGCGGCAGGTCCATAATCTTGACCAAGGGAAGCCAAAAAGCACCAGGGAGGGAGAATTCAGCAGTCGCCTGGTCAGTCGTGCATGCCGTTCAGGATACGGCGGCGGAGAGATTCGAGCTGGTGCGAAATGGCCTCGATGCCTGGGATTGGGGAACAGGGGGGAAGGAAGGGAGGTGATACGGTTGGATATAATGTCTGATGGTTAGTTTTGCAAGGCTTGTATAGATAGCAGAGTAGGGTTCAGTCCAAGTCTCTCGGTCAGAAGGTACGCACACAGTGACGGCGGTAGCGGGTGACATATCTCAGAAGAGTTCAGCATCCTCTCCTCCTTCGGCTACTTTCCCCTCGGCCGACCTATTAATTACCAACGACAGCCCCTACCCAAAACCCAACCACAAACGAAAACTCCACTTACATTGCTCGGCGCGTGCCTGGTCGCGGGGATCCAATTTAAGCATGGGCTGGTTACTGAGGTCAGCCGGCCGCGACAGCCCTACCGCACCACCCGCCGTGGCGACAGTCGTTCCACCGCCACCAGTGGTAACAGAGGGGGCATCGACGGTCCACGCCACAGGTTCTAGCAGGGCCTCCAGAAGGTGAATCGCCCACTGGTACCCGCGCTCGCAAAGGATAAACTCCTGGTGGTGGTAGAGGTAGAGCGCATGTTTAGCCGACTGGATGGCGGCGTCGTGCAACATTTGTTCGACGCTCAAATCGCGGAGGTTGAGTTCGTCCGTGGGGCTCTTGGACTTGACGTACTCGGCGCGTTCCTCGCAGAGATTGAACTGGTGGCGCGCCAGTTGGACCGCGCTGTTGAATGCCACAGAGGCCACGGCGGCCGGTGGTGGTCGCGAGGTTACCCCACCACCACCACTGCCTCCGCTAGCAACGTTACGGGCCAGGTGTTGTTGCCAGTACCGCTCGGCGACATGCAGTCCAATTTCTAGGAGAGACAGAGCACGGTGATACAGCGCAAAAGCTTCCTCTACGTTAGTTTGTACACGGGTCTGGTAGCTACCCGGTGATGTACCGTACTCGCCGGCCGCGGCGGCCATTCCTCCGCCACTCCCGGGGAACCCCTGGCCGCCGCCACCACCACCATTGCCATTGCCGCCTTCAGGGCGTTGGACCTGACGTCGGTGGTTCGGGAGATGCAGGAGGTCCTCAACATGGCCCAGTTTTTGGTCGGCTAGCTGGGTGACTGCCTGAGCCTTGGTGGTTAAACCCTGGATCCGTTCGACCGCGGCCCACTCGCCGCTGGCGTCACCTGTCGGAGCGGGAGGTTGAGAGTAGCCGGCGCCGTTGGCCACGTCGATGGTATTGGCCCGACTGCCCAGGCGAGGCGGTTGCGGCGAAACATCGGTGGGGCCATGGCGCTCCGCCAAGCCCGGCACCATCCTTCCGTGTAAGTGTCCGGGTTCCTCCGCCAGCGGGGAGGAAGCCTGCTGCTGCTGCTGCTGCTGCTGCTGGAGGGTCTTGTTGGCAATGGAAAACACCACCGGAGTGGACGCGGATTTGGGCGGCATGCGGGGTGCCGTGGTGGGCGACGAGCGGAGTCCCACAGGCAGTTGGCCTGCTCCGCCGCCATGGGACGGACCTCCTGCTCCGGTAGTGGCGTGGTAGTTACCCAAGCGGCCGCGACCTGATTTAGGGGAGGACGCCAGTTCGTCAGCCAAGATGTTGACTTCGACGGTCCGTTTGTCCACCATCACATACTCCTTTTCGGCGGTGGGTGGGGCGCTCTCGCGTAGGGCGGGGCGTCCAACGCCTTGCGATGCGGGGCGGTCAACGATTGCGGGGGCACGAGGGTCTAGGGCCGGTGATGATCCGCGCGAGGTGGCCGCAGCCGCTGTTGTCGCCATCGCCGCCGGGCTGGCTTGAATAGTCAGCAGCCGATCCAGATCCTGGGCCAGCGGGGCCACCGCCGTCGCGTCACGAGGGTGCGGCTCTGACCGGCCGGAGCGTGACGTCGCTCCACCGCTACCACTGCCGCTCGGGGACGATTCAGCCGGGGCGGTACGACCGGGCGGCGTGTGGATTTCCGGGCGGGGCGGCGTTACCACGGCGGCAGGGTCGGGGCGGTGGTAGCTCGCGGTGTACTCTGGTGGCAGGTCGCTGAGCCGGAGCGGTGCCCGGTACTTGAGCGCTGGATGCTGGAAGAAGAGCTGGAAAGAGATGCGGTCATCGGGGCGCCGTTTGAGCATGGCACGGACCAACGACTGGAGGTCGGCCGGCACCAAAGTCGTTGTCGTCAGCGCAGGATTATTGCCCCGGGTAGTAGAGTCTTCAGCCCCGTGGGGCACCTCGGGGTCCCCAGGCAGACGGATTTGGTCATTAGTCAGTTCAATTTTGCGTAGCAGGTCAATGTGGTTGCTGGCGCGGAACGGGGGCCGCCCGGCGATCACTTCGTAGAGTACCGCACCTGTGCTCCATAGATCGGCCTTGGCACTGTACTTCTGAAAGCCTAAAATCTCCGGCGCCATGTAGAGCGGAGACCCGCACAGGGTCTCGGCCAGGTCCTGTGAAGGGAGCGAGCGGGCGAACCCGAAATCAGCCACTTTAAGGTTTGGATATTGCTGCAGGCTCTCTGAGGCTCCCATCACGTACTCGGCCGTCGGTGGGCACAGCAGGAGGTTCTGTTGGCGGCGACGGGGGAATGACCAGCATTGGGTTTTGAGAGTTAGGGATTCGGTCGGTTAGAAGGACAGGGTATGGTCGTAAGGGGTTCTAGCTGGGGTGCCAATAGGGCCCACATATCTCGAACTGGGGCTTACCTGGGGCTTAATATCTCGGTGGATGATACGGCAAGCCTGTAGGAACTCCAGGGCGGAGGCTAGGAGGTGATGAAAGTGGCAGGGATGCGCATAAGTGGATGCAAAAAAAGGGGAGATGTATTAATATCGGGTCTCCGCGTGGCACTCCCCCCCTCCCTTTGTGTGCAAGGACAAGAAACCCGATGGCGTAGATCAGTGCTGACGTCGTCGTGCGTGAAGAAGATTATCAAGCCTACCTAGCTGGTTGAGAAAGTGCCGAACTATTGGTTCCTTTAGGCCTCCGGCCTCACCCTTGATCGCGGGGAATTCCTTTCGTCGCTTAATATAGGCGGAGAGATCACCCACCGAGCAGTATTCCACCACAAGGTGAATGTGGTTGCGTGATTTCTGGAAAATCAGGGGTTGAAGCAGGCGTGATGTGAAGGACGAAAGGAATAAAAAATACACGGAATGCAACGGTCACGTCAAAGTTAGCCTACCCAGTCCGCAACCTTACCCAGGCCATCGAGTACCTCCGGTGAAGGGAACCAAATAAGCCGCTGCCATCCAACTCCGCTAAACAAAACGTTTTAAGTGGCTAAAGCCCTTGTAAGCGTGGGTATAGACCGACCGACTCGCCCTCCTTGGGCCCTTTCATAAGGCCTACTACTAGCTAACGGCCACTGGGAGTACGTACCAGACAATCTAACAGCTCCACCACGTTATCGTGGCGTGCTCGCTTGAGGATGGCGATTTCGGACTCAAGGTTCTCCAGCAGCTTCTTGGTGAGCTGGGAACGACCGACGGATTTGATGGCCACGGTCTGACTGGTGACCTGGTCATCAGAGGGGATTATATTTTTTTAAAAAAAAATAAAGTTGATAATGGAGTAGGCAATGAGGGTTCAGCGAGTTGGTCGGGTATATCACAGTAGAGAGGAGGAGTCAGCGCTGGGTTAGGGAAAGGAGCAGTGCCAAGAAGCGACGGGGATGGCGTGTCGGAGAACGGCTGGGCGGGGTAGCCATGTGAGCCTAGGGTAGGGCTTGGATTTTTGTTGCCCTATCCGAGACTTCCTAGTGGCAGAGAAGAAGCCTTGGGGGACAGCCTTGCCAACCAGTACGACGCTGTCGGGCACCTTACCTTGTTGTAGCCTTTGTATACGGTGGCGAAAGACCCCCGGCCAATCTCGGTGCCGAGCACATAGTCGCCGACCCGGACTACCGACCGTTGGCGATTGCTGCTAGGCGAGTCGGCCATGGCGAGAATTCAAAGAGGAGGAGGAGGAGCAGGGTAGGCAGACAAAGTAATCCAAGGGCAGTGGAATGTGTGCCAAGACGGACAGGTTCAACCAAAAGTAAAACCAATACGGTAGGGGCAAGAGGTACTGCGGACAGGTCGCTTCAGGGGGGGAATGAGCGTCTGGAAGTATTAATGAGGGGAGTCTAGTGCAAATAGAAAAGGACTCTATATAAGAGGTACTGCTTCGTGGGGATGGCGCGGCGGTACAAGGTGGCCCTGGCCAAACTGGCCTACAGTGACTGGTAGGCAGCGAAGCGAGGAGGGTGCGACACGGCCCCGCGTGGGCGAGAAGGCGAGGTAGTCTGGGCGTGGGGGGGGGGTTCTTTGAAGGTTTGCGGGGGGGGCAACGGGAATGAGATAGGGCTTCCAAGCTTTGCCTATGAGAGAGCGCCGGCGGAAAGAGTGGAATGGTGAAGGTGTGACGAGAATTACGACGGGTACTGGAGAACATGTACAAACGGAAACCCTGGGTTGTCCATGCAGAAAGGTAGGAGCGTAGCAGCAGAGGTGGAATGGGCTGACCCAGTGCGCGGGGGCCCTGAAGGCTGACAGAAAAGTATGGTGGCAGGTGGTGCCGCTGGCAGACCGAGAGAGCAACACGTCGGCTGACTTGCAACGAACTGCGGGCTGTTTATCCCGCCATCCCCTCCTTCCTCTCTGCCCAATTAGCCACACACTCTGTGCGCCGCAGGGGTCCGCCTTTGGCGGGGAAGCCTGCTCAGTGCGGAAAAACCTCGCCCCCACCCCCCTCCTGGCCAGCCAGCGCTTGGCCCCCCATCATTCCTGGACGGTGGAAGCTGGAGAATAAAGCGTAAGGCCTTCGTTGGGCACATCATCCCCCTGCCCGCCTCCATAGGGCTGGCCCGTTATCTGATCTATACCCCCAGGTTGGTGCAACATTGGGACCCCCTCCCCCGTAGAACCATGGCGCGCGTGGACCCACCAGCCCCGACGACCCCAAATCCATTAGCACCGGGATCCCACAGGGAGAGGAGGAGGGAGGCCCTTTGGAGAAGCGCATACGCTTTGGCCAGGGTCAGGGAGGGACCTGGCTTGTTCATGAGGACAAGGGGAGGGAGTCACAAGGTTTACGCAGGAAAGCGGAATCCCCTCCTGCTTTGCACGTTGGCCTCTGCCGTGAGGTTAGAGCCGTGCGCGCCTGCCTGCCTCTCCCGCATCATGTTATTTCAGGGGACCCCAGAGAGCCTAATAGCCATCGCAAAGGTTCCTTTCCCACCGTGGGGGAGGCTGGCGCCGAAATTTGGAGGTGAGGGGTGTAACTTGGCAATTGCTAGGGCAAAGCGGTGAAAGGGCGCTGTGGGGGCAGTTGGGAGTCGCTGGATCCAAGGCATGTCGGCCCTCTCGCATTTATTTGCTCTAGGACCCGAACCCCTCGAGATTCCGTTCGACCACCTCATACACCACCCCCCCTTTTTACCTTTCCGGACCCCCTTCTCTTCCTCATGTCTGACGAGCGATCCACCCGGCCACCAGACCCGGCTTCTCAGCCGGCCCTCGAGGCTCCCGAGGAACTGGAATGTAGCGTCCGTCGGGCCGTCGACGACCTGTTTGCCTGCAATAGTAGGTTCTGCTGGGACACCAACGCCCTGTCCCACCCACAAGGACTGCGCAATACCATAATCACGACGGCGAGGTCGATTGGGCGGCTACCGTAGAGTGGAGGACTTTACTTATCCCTCTCTACAATGTTCCATTGTCCCCCCCCGCGCCCCCCTCTTCACGTTTTTTCATCCATATTGCTACTTCCACCCCAACAGCCGTCGGTAGTCACCTCATCAACTACTACCGCTACGGCAAGCGCAAGGACTGCGGCCCCAAGTGGGACCGGCTCAAGCTGTGCCTTAAAGTCAACCTCATGACGAGCGAGCGTAAGCAGGTAGGTTCACTTGCGGGATCGGTTTAGGCAGTAGTAGTAGTGAACCAACTGAATTCAAGCGGGAGCAGGGGCATCCTTGAAGTTGCCCGGGTTCCGCCTGTTGTTGTTTTGGCGTTTTCGTTAAGCGTGCCATCTGCTAAACGACCCCTTCAACACTATCTGTATTGCCCTGGCCTTTAGAAATTGCTTCACGACTACGAGAACAGGAAGGTACAAGGCATCTACGACGGCCCGAACGTCACCGATGTCATGTCCGAGCGGATGTAAGTGAAAGTAGACCTGCTGCTTTCCTGGGTCGTGGCCATGTTTTGTTGGTACCCTATACAGCTTCTATCGGTTTGATCACTAATCCCACCCTGCCTCCCCTCTCCACACACACACCTCCACTAAAACGTTTCGTTAGAGAACCGCCGGCCAACTTCCCACCGGACCTGCCCTTTGAGGTTGATGAGTTCTAGGGAATAAAGGCACCAGAGTCATTTTCTTCAGGCCCAAAACTAACATGCTATAAAGCACCTGGTATTCGTTTTATTCTAGGTATATATTTATATAACTAATCAAACATCATTTTTATTGATCGACCGAGTCGACTAATATGGATGATGGGCAAAGGGACAGTAGCTCCCTTCCGAGGGCTAATGGGGTACCCATATAGTACAGCCTGGGGAGGGTAAAGGGGGAAAAATCAAGACCGGTCGAAGTGGGGAGGGTAATGGACAAGCCTTCACATGACGACGGATCCACGACGAGTGTCGAGAAAAAGTAAAAGGACGACAAATGACTGCAGCAGCAAGTCCTTAGCCGCGGTTACCCATGGTGTAGGGGTCCTTGGTCTCATCTCGACTGGGCACGCCGGTGAGCTGGCCGTTAATCTCACCCTTCTCGAGGATGATCCGGCAGACTTCGTCGTCGTTGCTGGTGCCGAAGGTGTCCTCGAGCACGCCCTTGGATGGGGCGCTGGCAAGACCGGTGATACCGCCGTTATCGGTGGTGTACACGTTAAACGAGCTGACCACCTGCGCGAGTGGGATGGTGGAGTCCTTGCGCCACTTGGAGGCCATCTCAGGGTCGGCAAAGATGTAGAAGGCTTCGGTGCCCTTGCCGGGCTCCTTGTAGACGATGCGGGTGGCGGACGAAGACATAATGAGGTAGTGGTCGTAAGGATATATATATATATATATTCTGGGAAGTGGAGAACAGTAGAGCGCGTTTAACTGCAGAGGGTACGGCTATAAGGAGAATCGAAGGTATATAGAAATACAAGTGCAGGGAGTGAGAGTCGAAGCTAGGAGGGGGGATAGGCGGTTTCAGAGGGTTGAGATGTGGTGTAGTGATGGGTCTAGTCTGGTACGGCGGGTCGACGGCGGGTTTAAATATGTTCTACCCGTCTTCGCTGAAACCCAACCTCTCATTTATTCATCGGAGGCTGCAGCAGCCCCAACTGGCTTCGACGAGCTTCTCTCGAGTCACAACGGCTGTCGTCATCGTCTTGGGTTTTATTTAGATCTGGGTGCCCGCAATGAAAGGGTGAGGACGTCCCCTTCCGTCCCTCACCCCCCTCCCTTCTTGACCATAGAGGCGGGAACATATCATGAGAAAGCGACTGCGTCATGGCCCCTACCCCATACCCACAGCGGGGAGTGAACCCGGAAGGGAGGAGGGCATGGTCGGTCTAAATGCCGCTACGGGTTCCCCCGTTGGTAGTAAAGGCTGTCGGGTGGAAGGTGGGGGATACGGAAATGAATAGTCATGGCAACGTAGGCCGGCGGGGGTCGGGCCGTGCTGTCATTACACAAGGACTTGCCCTCTCCCCCCACCACTATTGAGACTTGAGTATGATGACGTCATAGAATCTACCCTGGCCGGTAGCCTGTTAGACGGCGCAGGAGCCGGCGATTGGCCCTGCGACAATAGACCTTGTCCCATTTTGCTCCAATCCCGCAGCCCCAACCAGACACGTTGGCGTAGTACCTTCCGCAGTTGTAATTACCCCTTCTGCTACCAGAACCACCCCCCCTACTATGACGCGGGGATAACCAATCTTCACAATCTGGCCCCGCGGGTAAGGTACCTCCCACTGGCATATTCGAGCGTACCTGTCGCATTGGCGGCAAGTCGGAGTCAAAATGGCTTTATTCACAATCGCAACGGACACGGATTCCACGGGCCACGGCCCCAATGGTCGGGGGCTGCAGGAGTGTACATGTTAGCCAGGTCCCACCTGCAGGGCGGCGTAGATTGAGGACGCATCGTGGTAGGAAATGGGGGAGTGGGAAGGGAGGAGTTTGAGTATGCAAGTTGGTGTACCAGAGGTTAGAACCTGACGTCAGTCGGGGCTTTAGGCCAGTTGGCCAGCTAATCGAAGCGAGCATTGCACACAATGGAGTGGTGCTCCCTCACAACGGGCTGGGATGCTTGACGGCCAAGGCCTGTAACCTCCACTGCCGTCCATCGCACACACACACACACACTCTCTCTCTCTCTCTCTCTCTCTCTCTCTCTCTCTCTCTCTCCCTCAGATTGAGGGGCTAGTCCACGCTGAGCCCGCCTGCATCGTCGTCATTTACTTACCTTTGGGATATCGTAGTGCTGGGAGAGACTCTCTAGGTAGTCGTTCAGTTCCTGTGATGGACAGACGGCAGTCACAAGTCATATGAGGGGCATCGTTATAGTACGCGGGTATATGTATGGATACGGTAGGCTAAGTAAGGAATACGGGTTGAGTTGCACCACCACGCCATATACCAAATCCTTTCATCAGGAAAGGAAAAGAAACAAACAAAAACAAAGAGCCACTTGAAAACATAAGCGGTACAATGGGGAGGGAAGGGGAGTACGTCATAGAGACACTTACCGCTACCCGCTGGCGGTGGGACTTGCTGGCCAGTTTGTCAATTTTCTCCATTTTCTGCATTGCGGGGTCAAGAGAGAAAGGTGGAATGGCGGGATGATGGTGGCAGGCCACGTCGTTAGCTACAGTACTTAGGCCCTTCAAAAATGCTCTATCTTGAGCTGACCGCTTGCTTACTGCGTAATAATAATAATAAAATCACCAGCATCACTCTTCCCCATGGCCCCTATAAACTTACCCGTTTGCGCTGAATTTCTTCGAATCGCGCTTCAGCCTTGGTACGGGTCGGTACGGTAGACGTTGATGACGCCGAGGCGGTTCCGGTATCTTCCTCGGCAGGTTTCGTCACCTCGGCCTCATCGCCGCTGTGCCGGCGGCTTTCCTTGGCCTCCTTCTTAGACTTCTTGGACTTCTTTTTCCTACCGATTTAGGAGGGGAGGTGGGGATGAGGTAGGGGTGGGAGAGAGATGGGGGGGGGGTCAAGCACAACGCCGGCCAAATGGTTGTCAGTTCAGGGTGCCATATAGTCTCCATGTTCGCCTGCCATTTCTACACGGGGCGAGAGGTAGGGGGGAACGTAGTAGTCGCATGGAACTTACTTGATACCGGCGCCCTTGCTCTTCAGCTTGAGCGAGCCACCAATGAGGTCATCGTAGGCGCTCATGGCTGTAGCCAATTGCGAGATGAGCGGGAGGGAGGGGGGGAGGCTGCTCCGAATGAGGGACGGTACGCAGATGGAGTTCGTTGACGGCAGGGGGTGGGGGATTAATAAATCGAACAGCCTTATTCGCTGGCAAGCAACGCGAATGCTGGATTCGGTGCGTTTTGAAAATGCCACGGAGGAGAAGGAAAAGCAAATTGAAAGTGGGTAGAGGTAAGCCTGGAATGACCACGTTGATAGAAACTAGGGCACACTTCCAGCGCCAGTTCAGGAGCCTGGCTGACCTACCACACGCTGTCTCCATGTATTTCCCCCCCCCCACCGCATATAGCTGTATATGCGCAAATGGCAGTCTACTGCTGGCTTCAGTTTATACTTGGCTAGCAGCGGACATTATGCTGGTGGGAACAGTATCAGCTAACCTAGGTCTAGTAATCAATACAAAGATAATTCAGAACTGGTTAAGCGAGACTGTAAGGAAGGAAAACGCTCACGCTACAAACCCCAGCTTAGTAAATCCCTCATATGGGAATGTCAATGAGTCAATTAATATGAGGGTGGGGGGAGGAAAGCAGCGCCAAGGTACAATGTCGGTGAGGTGGAAAACAGCACAAGACTATTGACCTATGGATTTCAAAAGGAGTATATTTTTTTTGTACAACTACAACAGGGGCCTGTAGGGGGGGGAAGGAATTCTACGGTTGGGACCAGATTTTACATATAATTTAGGTCAGGGTCAGCCAGCCCATATCAACGAACCAGTCTACGATCTTGCTGGTTTTGTTGACATCGATACGGCAGAGCTTCTGGGCGTCGCGCTTGCGAAAAGGTTTGTGGACCTGGGAAGACGGCCCTGGCTTTTCCTTCTCTTCTGATTCTTTTACTCGACTGGTATCGGGCAACGAAGTCGCCGTGGGTAGTCGTGGTGAGGCGGTGCTAGCGCGGGAGACGGTATCAGTCCCCGGCGTGGCAGGCAATTCGGTACCCTCTTTAGCAGCAGCTTCGCCAGATGGGGTGGCTGGGCTCGCCGTGACGGCGATGGAAGGCGGAAACTCGGGTGTAGCAACGGGGTCCGCAGGGGCTGCAGCATCGGCAATCGGCTGCGGGGCAGTTTCCTCTCCATTCTGCCGGGCCTTTGTCCGGGCCAACTCCACGATCCCCTCATCCAGCGCCACGCCCGCCTCCCGTGCGGCATTGATTAGGGTATCCTTGATTTGGAGGTACTGGTGCGGTGGCACGCGTAGGGTGGAGCAGACGTGCCGCTCAGGCTCGGTCAGGTACTTATAGTTGATGTCACCGGACACGTCTAGCGGGGCGCCTTTGGGCCACGACACGGTCGGGTAGCCACGGCTGTTGCGTTTGATGGTATGTTTGGTTGGTCCTCGCCGCCGGCCACGAATAGTAGCATCACCAGGGGCCCCGCGCTGTCCAGTTGCTGACCCGTAACCGGCCGAGTCGGCGTCGCTCTCACGGTCCACCTCCTCGCCCCGATCTTCGTCTGAAGGGGGGGGGGGTAAAGTGTTGGTAGAATTGAAGGGGGAGGGTGAAAAAAATTATAACCAAAGACCAGAGGTGACGATACAAGTGGAATACAATTCGACGAGACCAGGGTGTGTGGAGGGGAACAGCGAGGTGGGAATTAGAAAAGGCAAGTGAGGGAAGGGTTCAAGGTAGGTTAAGTAAAGCTCAGATAATACAGGTCACAGCCATCACACACGCGTACCAGTCCGAGCGCAGGGCTGCCGAGAGACCGGCAGCCATGAGTTATTCTAAGCGATTGCCTCCGTATGCACCATTCGCATTAGAACACTCGATCAATTCCGCTTCATAACGCACAAATTCCACCCGCCTCTATACCCTGGGGGTGGGGTGTGGAATGGAAAGCGGGGTCTGGTGTACACCCGTTCTGCCTTGAAGTCTATCTGGCCGCCACCAGTCGCTCCCTGCAGCTAGGACTGTGTGGGAATGAAACACCCATCCACACAAGCAGAGAGGGAGAGAGAGAGGGCGAAGAGAGTGGGGAAGTGAACTGTACACTGACCAGGCCGCCACGCACTAATGAGCCGTGCCCCGCTAGTTCGGGTGCGACAGCTCGACGTCATTCCAGAGTGAAGGGCAAGGGGGAGGCGGGTGGATTTAGTTAGAAACTATACAGAATGCCTTACCTGCAATGGGAGTCGCGTGAGTAAGCGCCGAATTGCTCAGAGCGTTATAATAGATCTTCTGCTGCCGTCTTGTATCATAGCTACGCTGGCCCCGGCCCGCCGCATATTCAAAAGTGTCGCCATCCGACGATGGGACGGGCGTGGGGGCCTGGCTATAAGAGGTCTGGCGTTTGAGAGAAGGGGACGGCAGGTCAATGCTTTCCACTAGAGGCGACTGGGCGACCTTCTTGGTTGGGAGCAGAGGTGAGGATGATGATGTCGCGTCCATGGCGTCGCGGACCCGTTTTGACGGGATAACCGCCTCACGCCGGGTCCGGGGTTTGCTACGCGGGCGTGGTGAGGACTGTGCGCTCCCATCACCAGCCCCGCGCCGAGTGGTGCGGCGCGAGGCGTGAGGCGACGGATGGGGGCCGCTCCGAGAGTCCAAAGTGGTCCATCGCCAGAGGGCCTGTGGGTCGGTGCGAAAGGCCGTGTACACGTCCAAAGCGATGAGTGGGTGCGCTGGGGGTCGGTCGGCGGTAGGGTTAGTGAAGACGGTGCCCTCCTGGGGTGTGTAGCGGATACTGAGGCCGGGCGTGGGCCCCACGAGGGACCCCCAGGACAAGGCGATGGGCGAGACGGAGCGCGGCGGCGTTGGCAGTAGCTCATCGGCCTCCGGGTCCTTTCCATTTAGTTTCGGGTCAGGCGATGCTAGCGATGACATGGCCAAATTAAGCCCGTCCTCACGAGACTCGAGGGCCGGAGTGGGTGGCCCAGTTAGCTTTTCATGGTGCGTCCCTGGCTCGGGGACCATGATGTTAAGCGGGGCCAGGGCGAGCGGGGCGGTTATGGATTTCTGCGGGTGCAGGGCCTTGCGCAGCCGACGACGGTGGCTCACAGGTACCGGTGTCATGGTTAATCTGGTAGGACCTTATGCTCGTGGTTCAGGCGAGCTAGGGGTATAAAATGGTACGAACGGCCGTGCTAAGCCGATAAAGTGTATGCAACAGAATTCGGGTCCGTACAGTAGAGACAGGCCGGTGGGATAACAGGTTAGGTATCGTCAAGTGGAAACCGATTGTGGGGTAGGATAGTCGTGATGGGGAGGGACCATACCCGTTGAGGTCGTCTCCAGGTATAGATTAATAATACGTACGAAGGACGGTGTGGGAAGGAAAGCAGGTTTTAAAATGAGAAAAGGGACCAACCGACGAAGGTTTATATGGGAAGAGGTGAAGAAAAAGGAAGTGTAAAATATGAGAAGTGGGGAAGGAAGGGGAAAAGACAGGTATGCAGGGGCTCTCTCCACTCGTTGTGGCAAAGTCAACTGGGAAGGCGTGCGCCAGTTGGCGATGTGGTTGGGCGCCTATGTTATGTAACGGAGCTGGGTAGGGCTGGCGAGAGAAGGGGACACGGTGGAGAGCTTTGGTGCGATAGGCCCAACGGATTAAGGGTGAGAGCGGGCGGGTTGCGGTCACCAGGGTTATGCGGGTGCGCGGGCTAGGAGGAGCGTATGAGCCTACGCAGCAGCGCCTCGGTCGGAATGAGGCAACGCAATGAGTCAGGTGTAAAAACGGGGGGGGGTATGGGCGACCGGTCGGCGGCTATGAAGCTAGGGCCCAGCTGAGGAGGAAGCGTCGTTGAAATATGGCAGCGCTATGTCTGGTCGACGTATTATTCAATGCAGCGGTGTATGGTCGTGGATTGATACGTGAGGTTGGATACCACTCAAAGATGGATGCGGACGGTATCTGAAAAGTGGCCGAAAGAACCGAGATACCAATCGGTACCCTATCTGAATACGGGGTCCAAAAGCGGTTAGACTGGACGGGAAGGACAACAAGAGTCGTAGAGAATAGCTAATAGGTTGGATACGCAGCGCTAGGATATTAATGACCAAGTCAACGGGAACGGCCAGATCGGTATGAGCATCACAGATGCATTTTTGAACAAAGCGGGTAAGCAAGACAGGAAGGAGAGAAAGGGGTGGCACAGGCGTGGCCAAGGGGGGGAGGTGCCATTATATACCCAGGCCCTTTCGCCCCTTCCTTCTCGCGCGGCCACTCACGTACCACAACCAATCGTGCAGAGATAAGCGGGGAAGAAGAGGGGAATGGC